>CM076248.1:19533901-19693901 GCA_038380765.1 Odontothrips loti | reverse complement strand
GAGAGAGAGAGAGAGAGAGAGAGAGAGAGAGAGAGAGAGAGAGAGAGAGAGAGAGAGAGAGAGAGAGAGAGAGAGGGAGGGGGGGAAGGTTCAACTTTTCCACGACTTCCAGTTACTTCTCATATTTTGTTTCCTCTATAATCTCGGATTTATATTATCTAACCGAAATTTATCATAATAAAATCTGTAGCACAAAAAAATAAAACCCAATAGCCGCCGAGTCACGACGCGGCGCAAAAAGAATAAAAAATGGTACGACGAATAAGACGATCGCAGCCGAGGACAAATACGTCCTGCGTTCCATTTCCTTGGCTTCGCGCTGCGGCTCTGGGCGGGGCGGGGCGGAGCGGAGCAGGCGGAGCGGAGCGGACGACAGACGACGATCGCTCCGTACGCCGCAAGTCTGCGGCGTGTTGGAGAGGCCCCGGGCTTGCTTGATCGGCGGCATGTGCCACTCCTTGTGTGTGTGTGTGTGTGTGTGTGTGTGTGTGTGTGTGTGTGTGTGTGTGTGTGTGTGTGAGCGAAACACATCTTGCATTCGCCTGGGTCCATCCATAAGCCACCGAGCACTCTCCGGTCGCTGGCGAATATGGTGAGCCATAAATATTGAGTAAAGTGACGTTACGCCAAAGGCGGGTGGGGGACGCAGCGCACGGAAACGGATAGGGGGGGGGGGGGGGAGGGTTCCAGGCCGTGGCAGAGGACATACATCTGGGATGACGAGGGGCCGGAGAACGTGCCGCGGCACGACGGGAACAGCGACGGGCGGCCAAAGAAGCTCGAGCGCGGTCGAAAGGTCGGCGAGGCACAAAAAAAAATCAGAATCAGAGCACAACTTGACGACTTATCCTTGATAGCGTTATTTCATTATTTTATTTTTTTCCCGGCCCGTCCTGCGCCGCGTCACTCAGGGAGGCCGCGGGAGGGAGGCGCGCCGCAGTGGATGCCCAGGGAGGATCTGGGATGCTCCGCCCCGCCACACACCTGCAAAAGAGTCGCTGGCAACATTGTTTACGTGGGCGCTCTGCAGCCCCCACAGCCCCCGCAGCCCCCGCAGCCCCCACAGACCGAGGGCCGTGCTCAAGGGGCTACGACATTATAAAGCCCTAAGCCGTACTGCACCAGCAATCTCGCCTCGCCACAGCGGCGCAGAAAAAAAAAAGTTTTTTTCCTTACATACCCTCCCCTCTTCTCTCGTCCCCCCCCCCTCTCTCTCTCTCTCTCTCTCTCTCTCTCTCTCTCTCTCTCTCTCTCTCTCTCTCTCTCTCTCTCTCTCTCTCTCTCTCTCTCTCTCTCTCTCTCTCTCTCTCTCTCTCTCTCTCTCTCTCGTTCTGTATTCTTTTCACTGAGCATTAAAACGACTCTTCTACTTCTTCCTTCTCTCCCGCTCTCTCTCCCCTTTGGCTGGGCAGGCTGACTGCATAAAGAGACAGGCCAGAGCCTAATGGGTCGGCCGCAGGGAGATCCTTCTACGTCGTGTCCCCTCCACAACGAACCCGGACCCCGACACAGACCTGGCAAGGACCCGGCAAGGACAAGGCTTTCCAACGTTACTGATTGGCTTGATCGGGGCTGCGCACGGTAAACGAATGTCTCGGAAATCGAGCGTGCGTCTCGGTTTCAGATGCGCTGTCTCGTTCCATCTCTCAAGGTAGAAAGAGACAGCGCATCCAAAACCGAGACGCACGCACGGCTTCCGAGGGTTTCGTTTTCCGTGCGCAGACTATGCACGCGGGGTCACCTGTGCAGTTAGTTCTAGGACCTCTAACACTTACAAAAACGAAAACAAAATGTAACTGACTACGAGTTTTTTTTGTTTTTTTTTGTTTTCCATTCAACCAAAAGCCAGTGGTTGACTCGAGTTTCATACTCGAGTCTTTTTAGCAGTGACGAACTCACAAACTCACACACACACACACACACACACACACACACACGACGGCCCCGCACTCACCGGCTGACTGATTCACGCCGGTCCGCGGGGGGCCCAGGAGCCCTGCGCCCCTCTGCCTGAGTCACGCTCATGCGCCCCGCTACCCCCCGCGGGGCCCCGCACTCTACACCGCAGGGGCTGGGGACAGCCCTCCCCTCCCTCTGCCATTCCAAATTTGGTTACACCCGGGGACACTTACGAGAAGCCAAACGAATGTTCACGCCGCTCCCAGGATCAGGACGGGACGTCGACAGCCACCTGCAGACGAAGAACACCCCCTCCCCTTCCCACTCCCCCTCCCTCTGACACGGTTTGACTTCCGCAGAGCGCTTTAATTCAAGCGCTTAGGCAAATACGGGGGCCGCGCCGCGCCGCGCCTGCTCAGCGAAATTAAACAGATGTGCGCTGCTGCGAAACTTGGCCCGGCCGGGCACGCACGAGGGCCGGAGCAAAGCGCCCGGACCGAGCGCGAACCGAGGCCGCGCCGGGGCGGGCGGCCGGTATTCGAACCCCGACCTCGCACCTCCCCTCCGTTTTCACGCGAGCGCGCGCTGCGACGGCCACGACCACAGGACGTGTCATATGCGCAGCGGGGCGGGGCCAAGCGGGGCGCGGGCGGCGCTGCAGTGGGGCCCGAGGGGCCGGGGTCCGCATACCGCAGCAGCCGCCCCCGCAGCCCCCCGCGTCCCCCCGCCGCCCCCCGCCGCCCCCGCCGCCCCGCCCCGGGGCGCAGAGAGAATTACTGCCATGGCCGTGGCCCGCGGACCAGAGCGCCCTGCTATACGCATTGTCCGGGACAAAACTTTGCGGGCAGCGCCAATTAATACGCCGCAGGTGCGGTATTGTGTCCTCTGTGGCCTGTGCCGCGGAGACACGCGATACCATTGAACAGAGCAGGCCGAGGAGGAGGAGAGGGAGGAGAGGGAGGAGGAGAGGGAGGAGAGGGAGGAGAGGGAGGAGGAGGAGGGAGGAGAGGGAGGAGGAGGAGAGGGAGGAGAGGGAGGAGGAGAGGGAAGAGAGGGAGGAGGTGGAGCACCACTCCCGACACGCCGTCTGTAGCTGGTCCTGCCTTGGTCTGCCTGGCCTTGCCCCTGAAGCACCCGCCCCGCCGCTGACCGCAACCGCAGACCGGTCCGTCCCGACACGGTGAGCCGGTGAGCTGGCCCACCGATGCGATCACCGTGCCGGCAATGTTGGAGCCGGTGCGCGGAGCGAAAAGCTTCTGTCTGCCGCCGCGGGGAGGCGCTGGCAGCGCTGGCCGCTGCCATGCTGCCGGCTTTGACATCGGCGTGTTATTCGAGACGCTGCCTGCTGCCTGCTCCTCACTGCCGGTGCACTTGACGCCCGTCCTAAGCAGGACACAGACAGACAGATAGACAGGCAGACAGGCAGGCAGACAGGCAGGGTCGTAAAAAGAAATCGACTAGAGCAAGGGAGGCGACGTGTGCTGTGTCACCCTGGATCTATTTCCATCTCCTCCACCAGGCGGCCCCGTATGAGGGGAGTGATAGCGACATGGCAAGGGAGAGGGAGAGGAGGGGGGGCTCCTATGCAGAGGGAGGGAAAGCCTTCGCGTACGGTACCTGGAACTCCGCGGTATCCATCGCGCTATTGATTCACACACACACACACACACACACACACACACACACACACACACACACACACACACACACACTCCCGCCAGACCGAGGGTTTCCGTCACCACACGTCCGGCCTCGCCCCGCCTCGCCCTCCTGCGTCACACAGATCCTCCCGTCCTACTGCTGCTGCTGCTGCTGCTGCTGCTGCTGCTGCTGCACTTGCTCCTCTCTCGCCTCCAGCGCCTGACGACCGTAGGGTAGGCAGACCCGCTGCTCACGCCGGAGTTCGGATTGCCTACCCTCCGCCCCGCAGGCGCCATGCCGGGGAGAATGGGACGCAGTCACTCTCCGGAGGCCACTCCAGCTCCAGCTCCGGCTCCAGCAGTCGTAGGCGCGGATGGAGTCGCTCCAGCGTACATAGTGCTCTGAGCGCGCGGCAAAAGAAAGGGGGGAAGAAGGGTGGAAGGAAGAATAGAGGACGATCAAATAGTGAAAGTTGAACTGCTTTGGACTGCTACATACGTGTTATGTTTATCTTTCTCATTCGGTCTTCACTTCGCCCTCGCACACACAGACACACACACACACAGGAAGACACACACACACACAGACACACACAGGCACACTATAGGCGGACACGCCCACGCTCCCTTCCGACGCTTTTGCGCGTCGTTCGCAAAGAAAACATGAGGGGGGGGGGGCGGTCGGGGGAGGGGGAGGATACGCAAATCCAACCCGCCTCTGATTCCGGACCGGCCGCGCTGGCTGACACCGGGCCGAGAGAACGAGGAGACTGGAGATCATGAGCTTCCGAAACATCTTACAGTCCCTCAATCCCAGTTACCCTGTGCCCTGTGCGCTGAAGAGAGGCTACATGAGGAACCCCGAGGGCAGAGAGGGTGTCACGGACCGTACCCCGGGGCGGTGCGGTACGGTATACGGTACGGATAGGTGGCGGGGGTACGGTATAGGCCCAGGTCCAGGCCCGTTGCGTCAGTCAAGCGTACGGACAGATAGGAGCGGAGGGTCAGACGGTCCGCACCGCCGCATCGCTCGGGAGCACAGCCAGCACAGCTCCTCAACCAAAACTTGCAAACGTCTCCACAAAGTTAGCAAATCAGCTTACTTTTCCTTGTCGGTGCTACCGGCGGCAGGGGGGGGGGGGAGCGGAGAAGTGGTCTCCTCCTTAAGTATCCACGATGGTCTGCCTGCAACAGAAAAAATAAAATCCATTTCGTGAGTCTCGCTGAGAATCGAACCGCGTACCGACATAGCCAGAGGAGGCGATAGGGGTTGGGTGCGGAGTCCCCGCCCCTCCGCTCCTCTCCTCTCCTCTCCGCTCCGGCTCCGCGATATTCATCCTCTGCGGCGCTGTGCGGCGCTGGGGGTGTTCGAGTGTAAGTTGTGTGCCCCAAGAACACGCAGACCCTCCCCCCTCCCCTCTCCCAGGGTCACAGGCGGGCACAACCCCTCTGCCCCCTCCCCTTCCAATCAGCTCGTCCCAAATCGCGCACCCGCTGCGTGTACATCTAGGCTCCCTTCCACTCCCCCTCCTACCCAAGGACACACAGCAGAGAAAGCAGCCCATTATAATAATTAAAAATAATAGTACCGCCAAAAATAGTTTGTCGTTCTCCAGGTGAGTGATTTTAATGGCGCCAGTTTGGGTCTGTAGTTCCCGCTGCAGCAGCACTCCTCCCGCAGTAAAGAGCGGGCCGAGTACTTTTCCACTCATAAAGGCCCCAGCAGGCGCACTGTTTAATCAGAGCTCTCTCTCTCTCTCTCTCTCTCTCTCTCTCTCTCTCTCTCTCTCTCTCTCTCTCTCTCTCTCTCTCTCTCTCTCTCTCTCTCTCTCTTACTGCGCTCGCATTCATTTGCTCGCGGACCAACACGCCGACATCGTTTCCTCCCGCTATCTCTCTATCTCTCTCTACCCGCAAATAGTCGTCCGCATCGCGCGCGCGCGCGCGGGGGGCCGAGACAGCGGCAGCGGCGTATCTCCATGCCGAGCCCGGCCGTGTGTGCGCAAGAGTCTTCATATACAAGAGGAGGCCTCATATAATTATGAAGCTCGCAGCAGCAGCAGCAGCAGCAGCAGCAGCAGCAGCAGCGGTAGCGTTTAGCCTGGTGGAGACCGTGCCGTGGCCGTGCCGTGGCCGTGCCGTGGCCGTGCCGTGGCCGTGCCGGCCTTCTTACACCCACCAAACGCACATCTTCTCGCGGCCCGCTTTATTCACCATCCACGCCGCTCTGCACCGCTCCGCTTCGCCGTCGCGCGCACAAATGAAACCCCTTTCTGCCCATCTCATGTGATTGCGCCCGCAGCCCGCAGGCCCGCAGGGACGGGGTAAAAAGTCCCTTGTTTGGCTATGTGGGCGTGTGCCGTTGGCGCTGTGGCGCCGTGCGCTCCCGGCCGGCGAGAGAGAAATGGAGCCGGAGATTGCGCGGTGTGCAGGGCGGTATCTGATGCCCTTGTCACACTGCCTCCGAACCATCTCTAGCGAGTTTGGTATGTACATTCCCTCACCCCACCCCCCCTCTTCCCCTTTTGTTGACATTCCGACCCCCCGCTCCCACCCCCTCTACTGGCAGCAACGCATCGTTTTAATCTCCCGCGTCTGGGCTCGGCGGAGGCGTCCTGGGCTACATCTCCACGCCGTAGTTCACACTGAACGCCTCCCCCACTCCCGTCCGCTTGGAGCTCCCCCCCTCCTCGGCTGGCGATCCCGCAGAGCCGCAGAAGTAACCTCCACGCTCGGCAAAACGCGTATTTTATGCCTCTGTGCGCCAATAGACGAGTTTCCTCGGTAATCCTCCCCCTAGGCCGTGTCTCACACTGATGCTGAGCCCAGCCCGACAACGGCACGGCACGGCACGGCACGGCACGGCACGGCACGGCACGGCAGCACGGCACGGCACGGCACGGCACGGCACGACACGGCGGGCTTTCGCAACGCCCGCTGCCTCGCGCGTAACCGGAACCCGTGGCGTGGCGAAGCCAGCGTAGCGTGAGAAGGGCATTTCCCACCGCTGCCGTTTACTTACACATGCGTGCCGTTTGAGAATGAATTTCGTCAACGCGATATATCCGAGGCACACCATTATTTCCCTGGGAGTTCATCGAGCAATGCTTTGTCGATACCATTCAATTAAACACGTCCGCGACGTATAACTTAATGTGGCTAGTCGCTGAGCATTGACGCCTGCTAGGTAGGCAACCGCACTTGTTGTGTGCACGCGTGTCGTGCGGGCTGGCCTACCTTGGAATTCGCAGGCGCTTGGCGTCACCGTTTGCCCGTTAATGGTACGAGGACATTCATCGATGTTGCTTTCATGTCGATGGGGTACTTGGTGAAATTTCGGATCGAAATTCAGCCGGAACGTTGTTACAATGTTGTCGGTTACGAAAGTGGCTAGGAGATGAGGTTAGAACCTTCAAAGGACCCATCCTCTCCGGCCTTGGCCGAGACGCTGGAACAGGCCAGAGCCCGGCGCAGCCGCTTAGTTTTCTTTTTTTACTGTTTTCCCCAGCTCCCTCACTCTCCGTGCAGATTGCAGACCCCTGACCGTGCAGTGCCCGGGCATGGCTGGCACAGCCGGAAGCGCCCTGGCCAGTGGGGGGGTTCGGGTCAGCGACTTTGGGTGTCGTGGCGTAGTGAGGGGGTGGGGAGGTCGGGACCTGCCGGAGCCGTGTGCCGGAGCCGTGTGCCGGATCTGTGTGCCGGAGCCGTGTGCCGGAGCCGTGTGCCGGAGCTGTGTGCCGGAGCTGTGTGCCGGAGTTGTGTGCCGGAGCCGTGTGCCGGAGCTGCGTGCCGGAGCCGTGTGCCGGAGCTGTGTGCCGGAGCCGTGTTCCGGAGCCGAGTGCTGGAGCCGGGGGACCACACCTCGGCAGCTCCGGCTGAGAGCGACTGTCTTGCCCCGGAGGATGGTCCCGTCTTCGACCCGAGGTGAATATAAGTCGACGTCTCGCGCACACGGCCACAGCAGGTACAGCGTCAGGCCACACCGCTCGTTTCGTTCCGGCAATATTTTTGGCGCAGCCGGCCTCTCAGCAGCAACATCGCAGCACCACCTTCCCGCCGTGAGAGAAATGGCGAGGCCAGGCCAGGCCGGCCCGGGACCTTCTCTTTGAGCCACCGGTGCCCGCCGGCGCCCTCCGCCGACCGGCCGGCCTCACCCAGCTCTCTGCGGTCCACAGTGTCGGGAAGTGACTAGGGGTGGGGGCGGGTCAGGGGTTGGGCCGGGGCGGGCCGGGGCTTGCTGCCGACAACCGGGAAGCTCCGGTCAGGAGTGGACACTTACGAGAAAGCGATGTCAGTCCCTTTCTCCTACTCTCTCTCTCTCTCTCTCTCTCTTTCTTTCTCTCTCTCTCTCTCTCTCTCTCTCTCTCTCTCTCTCTCTCTCTCTCTCTCTCTCTCTCTCTCTCTCTCTCTCTCTCTCTCTCTCTCTCTCCCTCCCTCTCCCAGACAGGAAGTCCAGCTGCCCCCAGCCCTGGGCCGGTAGTGCGGGGTGCTCGGTGGGTCGGTTGGGTCGGGCCGGGTCAAGCCCCGGGTAATGGTGCATAAAATGCCGTCCCGGTGCGTTCTGGACAGGCCTTGGTCCGCGAACACAGGCTGGACTCCGGTCGGCCAGCTCCGGTCCAGCGCAGACCACGTCAGTCTCAGGACTGCTCGCGGACGTTCTCCAACGAAGGGAAGGAGGAGGGAAGGGAACCACGCGGACGCAAACTCACTATTCATCTCGGGGAGCATCGTGTACGGGCCAGAGTGCAATGCAGACGGCTCAAAGCACGCCCTCGGCGCGCACCAGGGAGCCCGAAGAGAGACCGAAGGGAGCCCGAAGGGAAGCCGAAGGACACCCAAAGGGAACAGGTACACGGGGCACCGCATCACATGCGCCCCCACGGCCCCGCCCCGCGCGCATACCTGTGCCCGGCCCAACCCTTTGAGGCCAGCGAGCGAGGCGGGTGGTCCCGGCGGGGGGTCCCAACTACACACACACACACACACACACACACACACACACACACACACACACAGGCATGCACTCCCCCGACGATGACCGAGCCGTCCGCGCGCACCTACCCACTGACGTGTTGTGCTGTGGAATGTGCACGTACACACGTATGCACACACACGCACGCACACACACGCGCACAGAGCAGCTCATTGTCCCTGCGCCCCAAAACCATAGCGCTTTCATTTCGGCATTTCAAAGCTTGGCAGGCAGCTATCGCCGCTATCACCACGCTGCCGTCGCTGTGTACTTTGTTGTGTGACCGACAGGCACGGCTCACGGGCTCACAGCTCGGCACAGCGGAGCTCCTCTTTCTGTTCCTCTTTTGTCCGCGGCGGTCCGGCGGTCCGGTAGCCGCCCGCGGAATGCGGCACGGCGCGTCCAGAGGCTGGCCTCCCCTCTCCTCTGCTCTCACTCAACGGAAACAAAAAGAACGTTGAAAAAGGCCCGGGCACACGCGTGCGGCGAACAGCCGGCAGCAGCCACACCGCGGAGGAAAAATATTAGTGGTCGCAAACAGTTTTCTTACGTCAGGCAAGCAATACATTTTGGTTGGGGGAACACATTTTTTTTTAGTTAACGAAGAGGTTACGTTGTGGGCACTAAACTCATTTTTTCCTGCTTTTTGCACCTGCAACTAAAGCTTCGTAGGTGCAACTAAAAAGAAGTTTCTGCAGCCAAATTTTAGTCTCAGAACCAAAATTTACTGCTTGTCTAGAAACCAACTAAAAAAAATGACAGCTAATTTTTTCCCCTCCGCCCTCCGCGGCCGCCGCTCTCGTCCTTCAGCAGCCGCGGGACCTCTCGCTGCGCCATCGCCACACACTTTCACTTTTCATCTCGTGAACAAAAGCCGCGGCGATCCGTGTGCTCTCAGTCCGTCTCCTCCGCCACACTCACGCACGTACCCGCACACACACACACACACACACACACACACACACACACACACGCACACACACACACACACGCACACACACTGAGAGGAAGTGGACGGCCAAAGTCCGGCTCGGTCCGGCTTCTGTGTAACAATCGCCAGGGTCTCCTTGTCTGCTGTCCGGAAGGGCAGACGGGAAGGCGGCGGGACAACTCGGTGACGAGCCTTTGTGTTGGCCGTCGCGAGTTCGAAGCCCGGCGGCGGCAGGGCGGCGGAAAGAAAAGGCCCTTGCTCGCTATGTTGGTCGCCTTTTTACCCCTTTCCACGCGGCGCGTGTCCCGGGGGAGTGAATACGACGGCCGCAGGCTGCGCAGGCACAGCACGCAGCACACCTGGTCCCCAGGCCGTGGCCGAGGGGCTGGGCAGGGCAGCACCGAGTGGAGGCCAGCAGAGCCAGCAGAGCCAGCAGAGCGCAGGGATTTCGTGTCGCCCCAAGTTTGCGTTCTATAAACTGAATATAACAACCTGCGGCCGGGCCGGGACCGGACCGGACCGGGCCGGCCCTCCCTCGGCTGTGCCCTGCTCAGCTTCAGCCGCTGCAACTCGGTCAGCAGGGGAACTGGGAGCCGGCGGCACGGCGGGCGCCAACAACAAACTACTTGTCTAGAGTGCCCTATGAAAACTTGGGGCGCCACCCTCCGCTCAGCCCCGCAGCCGCAGCGGGCCCCGTGTGGCTGCCGCGCTGCCGCGGTCTGTGGCGCTGGGCGGCGGCGGCAGGCGGCGCCGGCGTCCGCCGCAGGTGAGCAAAGACGAGTTAATTGGGTCCTGCAAACCTGCTGGGGTCCCGGCGAGCGAACCCAAAGCCAGCGCTGGGACATCGGCTGCGACGGCAGCGCGGCAGCAGCGTAAGATGAGCTGGACCCGACCGACCAACCCCCAGAGCGGGCGCGGGCGGGGCGGGGCGGGGCGGGGCGGGGCGGGGCGGCACACCCAGGAGAGCGCGCCCCCTGCACGGCGCGGCACGGCACGGCACGGCACGGCACGGCACGGCACGGCACGGCACGGCACGGCACGGCACGGCACGGCACGGCACGGCACGGCACGGCACGGCACGGCACGGCACGGCACGTCCTCCCCCAAGGCCCCGCCCCGGCCCGGCGCTACTCTGTGGCGTGTTTACCGACGGTGGCTACGGCCCGGCGGCCGCACCCTCCTCGTCCACATCGCCGACGCGTGAGGAGAGCCGCGCTGGGCCGGGCACCGGGCAGGCCGGCGGGGGCCAGCGGTCGGCTGTCCCGTCCCACCCCATCCCCTGTGTGTGGTGACAGGAAGAGTGAAGCTATCAAGGAAATGAAAGGGGGGAGGGGCGGAGGTGGGCGTGCTGGAGGAGCGGCGGACCGACACAGAACGCCTGGCCCGCCCCGAGATACCCACTCTTCACTCAACTTCCTCTTTTCCTTGCTCGTCTCCGCGCTGCCGGGGAGCGTAGAGGGTGAGTGTTTTCATTTTTCTTCACATTGACCTGTCAGAAAATCGCGCGCCGACACGCGAGTCCGGAGCCGGTGTTTGGACACGCGGTCACTCCTGACCTGGTCTGAGCTCGCCGCGGGTTCGAGTACCCGGGGGCTCTGGGGCCCCGGAGCCGGGCTCGTGTCCGGGAGATCCAGCATCCGGCCGGGCCCGTATGCGACGATCAATCAGGCGACCCGGACTTGGCACATGTCGGCGTGAGGGGAGGGGAGGCGAGGCATGCCGGGGTGCCGGGGCCGGCCTAATGCGTCACTGTCCCTACCCATCCCCCGGCGCCATTCCGCACGCACGATGCGCTTTTCAATGGGGATGAGAGGGGGCGGAGGGGGGGGGGGAGACGGCCACTCATTCATACAAGGCGCCGCCTCGTTTCTGCTCGTCCCGAACGCCCACCCCCGCCCCGCCCCCGCACTCTCGGCCTCACGCCGCCGGCCGCTGCTCCCGCCGTTGTTTTAAATTTAACCGCGCGAGGAACATTATTATCCGAGTTTCGTGACGGTCAATTACGGGGAGAGGGGTCCGAGGGATGAACACAAAGTGGCCCGCCGCTTGCACTGCACAGCCCACGGGCGGCCGGCGGGCGGCCGGCCGGCGCTGCCCTCACCGCGGCACCTGTGCCCTACGGAGCGGGTAGGGGGAAACAACTTTGAATTTTTGGTGTACCGTCCTTCTAAGTTTAAATTAATGCAGTAATTAAATATTTCGTGTTTTTTTTTTCTAAAGGCAAAAAAAAATCAAATCACGAGTTTTCAAAAAGAATTCAAAACGTTCTGCTTCGACAGCACGCACCTAAAAATCCTTTTTTGAATTCTTTTATTTTTCTTTATTGGACTCTTGAAGTCACTTTATCAAGGGAATCGAAAAATATGTTGACAGACGACCTGCCCTCTTGGCCTGCGCCGCACACATGTAAGGATGGCTTGATTCGTTTTACAGCGGCAAGAACAGCATCATCTACTTGTCAAACGTCTACTTGGAGTGACAAAGTATCCATCTGGCCGCCTTCAATCTCTTGTCCAATGCGTCTCTCATCATGCTCCCCCCCCCCCCCCACACACACATACATTTACACACTCGCGGGCATACACACACACACACACACTCCCCTCCGCGAGCAGTACCGGCCTCGCCAAAACAAACTTTAAATCAGTCATGCCATGCGGGCCTCGCTGATTGAGCGAGCCGGGTGCCCTAAGCCAGGAGGGGGGGGGGGGGTAGCGTGGGCCACTGCTCCTGGTTAGCGGCTCGCGGGTCCTCGCGGCAGACAGCGGCGCGGCGCGGCGCGGTGCGTCTAGGACCCGCCGCCGACACGTTTATAGATAGAAAGTCAACACTGATGATGGCGTCGCGCACCGTTAGCGTCGCGTCCGCATCGACGGCGTCCTGGGGTCATTAATCACGGGGGGGCTGAGGCCGTGCTGAGGCCGCGCTGAGGCCGTGCTGCGGCCGCGCAGAGGCCGTGCTGAGGCCTTGCTGACCGCTCTCCGCCATGACCGCCCTGCCCGGCTGTGCAGTGCGCACGGGTCACCACATCACCGATGCTGACGCAAAGGAAGCCGAAGGACCGACGACCGACTACACGTTCTTGTTCTTGGCGGCTGCGGCGCGGGACTGCCCTGACCCTGTGCTACACTACACCGGGGCGGGGTCGGCCGGGCGGCACTGCCACACTGCCTGCCGCCTCGTGAAGTTGTTAATCCTAGCCCGGAGCCCGGAGCCCGGAGCCCGGAGCCCGCTCGGTGCTCGGCGCGCTCGGCTCGACTTTCCTGATCCGGGCCTCCGGGCCCACGACGGGGACACCGGCGCCGCCGACAACGGGGTAGGGAAGGGACCTCGGAGCCGCAGCGGCAACGGCGGGCGGCGGGCGGAGTCCTCCAGACGACGAGTTTATTACTTGTATCAGTAGCATCCTGGCCCTGCTGGCCCACCGGTGCCCGGTCCGGTGCCCGCCCCGCCAGGCAGCGGCCGGGTGCGGTCCGATCGATACGGTCCGCGGCGGTGTCCGCGGTGGGGGAGGGGAGAGAGAGAGAGAGAGAGAGAGAGAGAGAGAGAGAGAGAGAGAGAGAGAGAGAGAGAGAGAGAGAGAGAGAGAGAGAGAGAGAGAGAGAGAGAGAGAGAGAGAGAGAGAGAGAGAGACGGAATGATTTATTAGGATCGAGGTCCATACTGGCCGCAAATACTAAGCATCGTTGCGAGGAGACAACGCGATATATATTATTCGCGGAGCCGCGAGGCGAAGCGGAATCAGTCACCAGTAGACTTTCTGTCCGTGCGTAACGCTTCCTATAAAGCTTTGATAAAAGACGAAAATGCTCGTGTCCGTGCGTAACGCATCCTCGGTGATCGGGTCATCAGGATGATCGGGTCATCTGGATGATCGGGTCATCTGGATGATCGGGTCATCTGGATGATCGGGTCATCTGGATGATCGGGTCATCTAGATGATCGGGTCGTGGATGATCGGGTCGTGCGTCATCTGGATAATCGGGGCTGGTTGCGTGCTCGTGCCTCCGGACACTGCGGCCCGCGGGATATAAAGGGCCTCTTGTGCTGCCGGCCAACTGGAGGTGTGCTGAGCGCAGCGCTGGAGAGAGGGGCGGCTGTGCGCGGCTGTGCTGAGCCCGGAGGGAGAAGGCGTGCCGCTTACCTATAGGGCCGCGCGGCAAGGGCAAGGCGACTCTCCCTTTCTCCGACCCCCTTGCCTTTCGCTCGCCAGGCGCTGAGCAGCAGAGCGCTTCCCACGCTCTTCCCAGCTGCCCCCTCCATGCACTTACGCCCCTCTCGTGGCGGCCCAACCCAACCGAAGACAGACGGGCAATTCTCTGTCAGCGTGGAGTCGCTCCGAGCGACAAAACTTCTGGCAAGCATAGTGAATATGTGTATGTGGTTTGGTGAAGAACGAGTAAAAACCGAGCGAGCGAGCGACGCGAATTAACGCAACCCAACAAACTTCAAAAGCAACTAGTTACAGGTGCAACATGTCCTTCCCGCGCCGCACACAGGCCCCCAGGGCTTTACTAGTATTTTTTTTCTTCCCCGGTCCCGGCCCGGGCGCGGTGGAGAGGCAGGGGGATGATGCGAGGGGGGGGGAGGAGACGGGAAACAAAAGTTCTCCTTGTCGCTAATTATTAACTCCATTACAGGAGAGGGGCGGCACGGCGTCACGGCCGGGACGGCGAACGAGCCAAACGAGCCCCCAAGACGTCGGCGAGACGGCTCGAACTGTGCGTCCGCGGGCTGCTTCGCGGGCTTCACGGGCTTCACGGGCTGCGACGTGGCAGAGCCTCGGCAGTCGGCGGGGCCGGGCCGAGCCGACCGAGCTAATGAGTTCCGAGTTGGTAATGGCGTCTTGCTCCCCGTCCCGTACAATTCGTCCCCAAGTCGGCGCGCGGTGGGCGGCCGATGCCCTGCCTTGCCTCGTTTCCGACGGGTACCCCCTTTTCTTCCGCAGGGCGCTGCCGTCAATTTGCCAGGACAGGTAGCGTTCGACCGCGCCGCCCCCCGAGGAGGGTGGAGGGGTAGAGCGGCGGAGCCGTGTAGCCCCGAGCCCTGAACCCCCGGGGGGGCCCTGGACCCAGTGGCCGGGGGTCTGGGCCGGGGGCTCCGGGCTGGCTCCGGGGGATAAACTGAGTGTCATCAATTATAAATGGCGTGAGGTGTGGGGCCGGGTGCGGCCATCCTTGGTCCACGACCCCACGGCCCCGGCCGGCCCGGCCCACCCGACAAAGTACACCATTCCGCCTGTGCAGCCGGTGCGGAGCGCGGCTGCCGGCACCAAGGCCGCGCCCATCCTGCGTGCAGCCCATGGCGGGTCATGAGCCCAGGCCATGAGCGTTGTCGATCATGCCGCGAACCTGATGATGACTGACGCGCCGCCAGCGGAGTAAGTGATCTCGAGCACGACGGCGGAGTGGCGGCGCCCCCGGCCCCCGCCGCCCCCGGCCCCCGCCGCCCCCGCCCCCAGCACCCGGCAGTCGGATCGGGGTCCCGCGTCCCGCGAGGCCATGTCAAAGCCGTGAAGCGAAGCGTGGTGCGGCGGGGAGGGGGTGGGGGGGGGGGGCGTGTCAGTCCTCAGGATGAACCCGGATCCCGACGGCCGCCCACCTGCGGCACCCGAACGCCGCGGCCGTCGCCGATCCCCGCGGGGATGCCAAGGGCTGGGCTCGGGCACACGGGCGCAAAGCCCTGTCGGCGACGGTCCCACAGGGGTTGGGGGGGGGGGGGGGGTCAGGGCAGAGAATGCGGACGTTGGGAGCCAAGTGGGCTGTCTGGTGAGTAATGGTAGCGTGGCGGGCTGTGGGGCGGGGGCAGTAGGGGCAGCGGGGGCAGCGGGGGCAGCGGGGGCAGCGGGGGCAGCGGGTCGGTAGCCCCTCAGCCGCCGCATCACCGCCCCCCCCCCCCCCCCGGCGTCCCGACGTCAGCTTGCTCAGGTAGAGTCGGCGCTCTCGGCGCCCGCCGCCCACGTTCTCACTCCGCGCCGCGTCCGTCGCCGTACATCGGATCTGCATACTACATCTGGAAGCATATGGAGTGAGAAGTCAAATTTCCTTCGCCGCGAGCGTCAGCGCGAGCCGGCAGCCGGCCCGGCACCCGTTTGAACTGCTTTTCCCCGGCTACTTTGCCTCCCTTGTGCGCCTTCATTTACATAACAGCCGACACTTGAGGTCGCCATTCATCACCGTGTTTCGCTGCTGCTCCTTCTGCCTTCCACGCACGTCTCTCTCTCTTCCCTCTCTCTCTCTTTCTCTCGCTTCTTCTATTTCTCGTCAGGCGCCGACTTCTCCCATCGCCGTTTTCGTCTTCGAAACAGCGCGGCACGTCGTCAAAGGGGGGAGGTGGGGAGGTGCCTGTGCCGGTACCGGTGAGTGGCCGTGCGAGGGGGAGAGAGAATGAGAGAGAGAGAGGGAGAGAGAGAGAGAGAGAGAATGAGAGAGAGAGAGAGAGAGAGAGAGAAGGGCGAGGGGGCGGGGGCACAGCTGCCACTGCACTTGGCCCGACCTCAGCTCTC
Organism: Odontothrips loti; assembly: GCA_038380765.1. Taxonomy (NCBI): domain Eukaryota; kingdom Metazoa; phylum Arthropoda; class Insecta; order Thysanoptera; family Thripidae; genus Odontothrips; species Odontothrips loti. Next base: position 19,677,954 of record CM076248.1, on the reverse strand, counting down.
CCACAGTAATTCAGGTTGCAACAAAACGACCGGTCGGACCTCGGGGCCCGGTGGTGGTTCAAGGGAAGGGGAGGGGGAAGGGAGGGGGAGGGGGTAGGGGAGGGGAGGGGGTAGGGGAGGGGGTAGGGGAGGGGGAGGGCGTGACGTCTGCTCGCCGAATGACTTCAGAGATAGCAGCGAGTGGAGCTGCGCGCGGACAGGCATGTGTGCCGTGCTGTGCGATTTACTGCTTTTGCACCTGAAAAGTGAGGAATAAAGTGGGGAGAGGGAGAGAGGAAGAGAGAGAGAGAGAGAGAGAGAGAGAGAGAGAGAGAGAGAGAGAGAGAGAGAGAGAGAGACAGACAGACTGACAGACAGAGGAGAGGCGTAGCGAGAAAGACGGCGGCGAGGGCGAGCGGGGTGACCGCCGGCATTGGAAACAACTTGTTACACAGCCAGATAGAGAAAGGGAAGAGAGGGATGAAAAGCGGCGACCGCGGCGGGAGAGAGAGAGAAAGAGAGAGGGTGTGAGAAAGAGAGAAATGGAGGGCGTGGTACGTTACGTCACGGTTGGTGGTGGTTGGGGGGGGGGGGATTACGATCCCCTGCAGGCTAGTGAAGGGCAGGGTACGCGCTCACGCTACACTGTACAGCAGAGAGAGAGAGAGAGAAAGGGGGAGGGGGATGGGGGTAGGGGCGGAATGGAATCCAGTAGTGCCAATTATTGGAAGAGAAATGTGCAGACGATGCTGGCAGCGAGAGGATACGAGGTCTCTGTCCGGAGCCAGCGAGCCCGAGCGGCCCGAGCCGCCTTGGGCATTGCCCGGCATTGCCCGGCATTGCCGCCCCCGGCCCAGCCAGCTCCGCTCTGTCTGTGTTCGGGGGGTAATACCACGCCATATTACCAGCTCCGAAGGGTCCAAAGGGCCCAAAGGCAAGCGCGGCAGCACACGGTCCGCCACCGCCAGGGGCAGATGGCGAGGCTTGCCCAGCGGTTCTACGAAACGCGCCATATGTCGATCGAATATCGAACCGTTTCTGAAACCATTTCGCGGGCTCCATCAGCTCGAGTGGCCTCTTCCTTTTGGTCCAAGCCACACGAGGGAGAACACGGCGAATTCGCGCGGGCTGGCAACCCCTTCCAGTGCCCCTCCACCACTACCACCACCACCGCTTCCTGTCGCCTTCGCCCTTCCCTTAGCTCAGCTCCGCTTCCTCTCTGCACAGAGCAGCCCAGCGCCGAGGGTTTACACGCAGCTACTACCTCTGTGCCCTTTGTTCCGCAGCTCGGACGCAGGCAAACCAAGCCAGCTACGGCGCTCTTCTCACCTTCGTCCTCCGCCGTTGTGGTCGCCGAGCCGCTCTCTTCCTCCTCGCGTTGCAGTCAGTTAATTGTGCGGCCTCGCGCACGCCCCGCCCTCTGTGACCACTTGTGACCACTTGTGACCACTCGTGACGAGCCCCAGGAGCAGCAGTGCTGCCGCAATCCCACCTTCCACACGCCTCGTCTGAAGAGTGGTGAAAAGCGCCCGGGGAGAAAAGGGGAGGCTGTGGCGGGGGGCGAAACCTCGGCGCTTAGCGGGCTCAGCGCCGGCAGTAGCAGCGGCGGAGGTAGCAGTATGCCAGCCTCTCCTCTCGTGGGAACTACTGTAGATTGAAAGCGAAAGCTGTGCAGCAGTCGCTACCTCGCCCTGACAGGGCAGGCGAAGGGAGTGTTTGCTGAGGCTGGGCCGAGGAGGCAGGGGCTGCGGCCGGGCTGAGGCCGGGGCTGAGGCCGCGCTGAGGCCGGGGCTGAGGCCGAGCTGAGGCCGTGGCTGAGGCCGAGCTACGACGTGCTGCCCGCTCCGCCTTTTAAGGTCCGGTCCGGTTCGAGCACGACGAGGCACGACGACAACGGCGGCGCAAACCTCCCCAGAGTCGCAGCAGCGGCAGCAGCAGCAGCAGCAGCAGCAGCAGCAGCAGCAGCAGCAGCAGCAGCAGCAGCAGCAGCAGCAGCAGCAGCAGCAGCAGCAGCAGCAGCAGCAGCCGGGGACGGCTCTGTCTGGTCTGGCATTGGCAGGCGGATGGGGACGAGTGTCCCCTCCCCTGCGAATACACGTCGCGGGACGGGCACGTCGAGGAGACAGCCACGACGCCGTCGCACGCATAAAACCGTGTTCCCCGACTCCTCTCTCTTTCTCTCTCTCTCTCTCTCTCTCTCTCTCTCTCTCTCTCTCTCTCTCTCTCTCTCTCTCTCTCTCTCTCTCTCTCTCTCTCTCTCTCTCTCTCTCTCTCACACACACACACACACACACACACACACACACACACACACACACAAACACACACTCTCAAAGGCAAAGGCACAAGGGGGTAGCGGGGGACGCGGGAGGGATGTTCCTATTGCATTGCTTGTGTGTGAGAGAGATAGAGGGAGAGAGAGAGAGAGAGAGAGAGAGAGAGAGAGAGAGAGAGAGAGAGAGAGAGAGAGAGAGAGAGAGAGAGAGAGAGAGAGAGAGAGAGGCAGTGCGGTACGCGTGTCGCGCAACTGTGCGGGGGGATGCTCGAGATATGAAATCCACGATGGTCCTTGATGTTCCCGCTGGGCCCCGTCCCCGCCACCACTCGCCCGGCCCGGCCCGGCAGCGTGGCCACGGCGGCTGTGTGTGTGTCTGGGTGTGATATTGGCTGGGAGGCACATGACTGAATAGTGAGGCACTCCGTGAACGGATTCACGCTCCTTTTCTCCACCTTCGCACGCACCTCCCTCCTTCCGTGTAGCTCCCCCACTTTCCCCCACTCCCCCGGAAAAATTCGCTATGCAGCGAGCTCTGACAGTTCGGCCATCTGGCTTCTTTCACATCTGTGATTTTTTTTTTCTAGGAAACATTTCTGTGACTGGTGACTGGCATGGCTGGGGAGTGATTGGAGGGTGGAAGGGACTGAACATGAGACTGTTCAGTTACGTAAACAGTGACTTTACCATGTGATGTACCACTCGCTGAGAACACCCATCGGGTCCGCCGCTCTGGTATGCATGCACTAGCTCCCGTGAGCGCGACGATGGCGGAAGCTGGGCCGAGCGGGGCCTTGCCGAGGGGAGGGCCGTGCCTAGGGCCTTGCCCTGCCAGCCCTGCCCGCCACACAAGCCCGGCATACCTGGCCGCACCCCGGCTAGAGGCCCGGCCCGGCCCGGCACAGCCTCTTGGTTCTTTCATCCCCGGCCCGGCAGCGCGCGGCGCGGCGCCTCGGTAGTCTCCTCCATCCCCTTCAATATTGATGTTTCCCGCGCTCATTTCTTCACGTTTTCATTTGCCTCCGCCCCCGCCCCACCCCGTTTCTCCCTCCTGCAAAATTGCTTTAGGGAATTTCCCAGGCTACCCCTCCCCCCTCCCCTCCCGCACCATCTGCTGGCCGGAACGCGGCGCTGCGGCGCTTTGTGCGACGAGTCGCATGCCGGCGCCGCACCGCGCCGCGCCACGGTCCTGCTAGCCTACCGAGGAATAAATAAATTAGTTTTTCCCTGCCGCCGCTCCAAATAAACTCGGCTGAGATTGGAGCGCGTGGCCTGTGTCCGCGTCCCGCCTGACACGGTCCCTGCCTCACAAGAATCCCTCTCATCATATCACGGCGCTCCTGCCTGTGCCTCCTGCCCCGCCGCCATTACCGAAATAATCCGGAGCGGGAGTTTGTTCCCTTCGCCTCTTCGTCATCTCGCCATGCCGGCTCCGCCGCGCCGGTCTATGTTAAGTGAGTGATCTTGTAGCTTTATCAGACAGTGTACCATCTCGCTCTATTTTCCCGGACGGAATAGGATCATTATCTGTTTTGGGTCATGAGGCTCTGAAATCAAGGCAGTGATTTGAGACCGCGTTGGAACTTCCTTTGCGGGCTCTGAGTTTTCAAATATTGAACGCATTTAACAGGCACATTGTAAGTTATCGCAAGAAGACCATTGAAATATCCTTTTCAGCTAAGTTCGTACCGCTGATCAAGAATTTGGGTCAGTTTGACGACTGAGCAATCTGTTACTCTTACAATCGGTCAAGTCCTGTTCGACTTTGGACACTTTTGAACAGGGACCCGTAACTTAACACAAGAGGTGGCTTTAACGTTATGGTATAAGTTAAAGTTATAACGTTTGACCCATAACGGTCTTCACAGTGAATAACGTTAACGACTTTTAACCTTAACACCCTACAAGATGGAAAGTTAACAGACTAACCGTTACGGATATAACGGATTGCGGTATACAGGTAACCCGTTAATAAAGAAACGTCAGTATCTTCTGTTGGAGATCTAACGACGGTTAAGCACTGCAACCGATTGTGCTGCGGTTATAACGTTAAACATAGAGACCATTAATCGCGAAGAAAAGACAGACCTAGATGAGTCCGTCCCGTTGAGTTTGAGCAAGGCATCAATAATGTAAAGGGAACGGCGGTACCCCGTGCCGATGACTACCCGCGGCTACTTCGTGGGTCAAACACCTGCTTCTGACGGGTACCCGACGCAGCCTTCTCGGTTCCTTGGCAACTGCCCCCCCCCCTCTGTTGTTGTGTACCCGTGACTCTGCCCTGCTCTGCTCCGAATACACCAGTCCTTATCTGTGTCACTAGTCTCTTCCCATACGCCCCTGCATCCTTTACAATATTTGAGTCAATTCTGGCACCGAATCGATAACGGCATCCGTGATATCATTTGGCGCCAGTGGGCCAGTGAACCGTAACGTTAAACGGTTAACGTATAACGTGTGGTTATAACGTTATATCTAATAACGTTTTACCTTTTAACGTCATGAAAGTGAACGGAAGTGTCCTAGGTTATCGGTTTAACGGTTATAACACATAACGTATTATAAAACGTTATCTAGATAACCGTTAATGGTATACCCTCTTCTTACTAGACAATTTATCTAAGTTTACCAATAGCCAGCGGCCTGTATTCTTAAACGTTCGATAAATAACGTAACCCTAAAAATTAACACTGCATTCCGTTACATTCTGGTATATATGACGTTACACGTTACGTTAAGTTACGGATCCCTGCTTTTGAACGCTTTGAACACACTGGCGAGATCTGTTCCCATGTCAAGATGGATGTCGTTTTCACATGATTCCGTCCATCTAGATCGAATTTAGCATGGCCGTGACGCTACTGTTACCACCTATCAAACATCAACACAATTCTCCCTTTTTACTCGTTCTTTGCTTCCTCTACTACGACTATGACGTAGAAGCAAAAAAAGAACGAGTATTGCGCTCGCCTCGGCGCTCGCCCTGTTAGTTAAGACCCCGATTCATCTCGAAAACTGCGTAACGGAGGGATTCTGTTTTGGGGGAGTTTTGGTTGGGCGTAGATCTGGTTTCGAAAATGGCATATTAGATTTCTGAAAAACAAAACAAAAAAACTCCTATTTAGAGACCGCAGATCGGTAGGAATTTGTCTTGGGACCAGCCGTCGCCCGCAGTCAACAATCACTTTTCAAGTTCTCTGCAGGGCTTTGAGTAATAGATCAAAGGGCACCGGCCTTTTGTTCAGAACTGACCCTCCTCGGTAGATGTGTTTTTTTCCCCCGATTATCAATAATATGTATCCAAAAAGGGCTGCGGGTCATTTTTTTCTAAAAGGTCTTAGGAGTCACTCTACAAAATTTCATGCTTTTAGCACAATAAGCAACGTCTTCAAGGAAAACTCAGTGTACCGCGGCGACTACCTGGGAAAAGGGCAAACAAGGCCAATGGATGCCTACCTTGCAGGGGCAGCAAAAAAAAAAATTATTTTAAGTATCTGCCACCAAAATAAAATAGATTTTACGTAGGTGTTATGCGCACGTTCAATCTGTCAGTGTGTTATGCGCCCATTCAATCGGCCGGTAGTGTTTTGCGATAGAAAAGAAAGATGGGCGTCTTGACAATAATAGAAGTTTATGTTACGCTCTCAACATTTACATTGTGTTGAAGGCATACCACATTTCAGAATTTTCATTGAAATGAAATTCAGACAATTGCACCATTAACAGTCTTCTCAGCTCTGTTGAACTAATAGCCAGTTTGTTTAGAATTTGGACGAGGTCGATGGTTTCCACGAGCTCCTCCATGTGGATTACTCGCACGATGGCTTTCCTCCCCACGGTGTAGAGCGTGTACCGCCATTAGGGGATTAACATTATCGCACAGTGATATTACTCCCCATGGCGTGCACCGCCCTTTGGGGATTAACATCATCGCACGGTGATATTACTCCCCATGGCGTGCACCCGGCGCCCTCTGCGGCGGTCATAGTTAACACGCCAAACAAAAGAGCCGCGGCGGCAGACGTTCTGAAAGCAATAGCTCTTTGCGAGGAGAAAGAATAATGTGATTAAAAACACGCGTCGAATTCAGCGGTGCTCCTGTCGTGTCCCAGCGCGCGCACGAGCGTGTGCGTGTGTGTGTGTGTGTGTGTGTGTGTAAACATGGTGAAAACAGCAGTCGACGGTACAGTGTTTTTAATATTTAACGCGGGACGCGGGTTCTACAACGCAGTGCACAAGATTTGAGAGCCATGCTACGTCGCTGGTGCCTTCTGCTTTTCCGTCGGCTCGTCCCGCCCCCCTCCCTCTGCCCGAACCAAGTCCGCGTCCGCCACCGAGTCAGAAAAATATTTCTCTACGCGAAACGAGCCCCGCTCTGCTCGTCGGGGACGCGGCGGGGGCGGCGGGGGCGGCGGGGGCGCTGTGCCTTTTGGGGCGGGCGCCGGGGGGCGCTGCGCTGTCCGCTCGGCCGAGCTTTTACTTAGCGACGACAGTCATTAGAGCCCTGGATGTTTTTGTTATCCGCCCTGCGCTCTAATCTCTCATTTGTCCTCGGCGCGAATCCGGAGCGGCAATCCGGCGCTGTGTGCTCGAGCAGGACTCGCCGACCGGCCGGGCCTTAAGAGTATGGGAGCGTCGTGGAGGCGGTGCTCCTTGGGGAGTCGGGGTGCCGTGCCCGCCTGTGCCCGCCTGTGCCCGCCAGCGCCCGCCTGTCCCCGCCTGTGCCCGCCTGTGCCCGCCTGTGCCCGCCTGTGCCCGCTACCACACCAACCAACCCGCCTGCAGTCACCACACTAACCGTGAGAAATCATTTCAAGTAATTGCATCTGGGAGAGGTCTGGCTCCTCGCCAGCGGTGCCAGCGGCTGTGTGCACGGTCGCGAGTGGCGTGCGGTTGGCGCTGAGTCGGCGGGGGCTGAGAGCTGAAAGTTGATGATACCCGAAGCGGAATGCAAGGGTCGCGCCCGGGCAGCGCTGGCAGCCCTGGCACCGGCGTGACAGCCAGCCACCAAGGCCAGACCACGATGCAGGCGTGCCTCGCACACGCGCGCGCCCACACACGCACGCACGCCGCAGCCAGCGTGCTGCTGCGGTCCAAAAACAAGCACCATGACGTTTAATTACAATGTGCTCTCTGTCTGTCCTTCTCTCTCTCTCTCTCTCTCTCTCTCTCTCTCTCTCTCTCTCTCTCTCTCTCTCTCTCTCTCTCTCTCTCTCTCTCTCTCTCTCTCTCTCTCTCTCTCCCCTCCCCGCGCCTGTCAGGTAGGCAGACCCGCAACGCATCCATGTGGTGCAGTGCTGCCTACCCCGGCGCTCGCAGGCGCTCGTCCCTCCAGCACTGGAGCGGCCGGCTGGCTTCCTCTCCTCTCCAGCCGCCGGGTCCTCGCCTCGGTCCTCCCTCTTGGCACCGCCGTCGGTCGCATCAATCGCCTCCCTTCCGGTCTGGCCAGATCTGGGTCTGGTCAGGGGGCCGAGGCCGGTGCCCCGCTGGGCCTGGGGCCAAGGCCGGGGCCAGGTACGCGGAACAATGGGGCGTGCCGGCGAAAAAGGATGGCCAGGAGAGGGCTGGGACCGGGCCGGGACCGGGCCGGCATCGGGGCCCCTAACCTGCTTGGCATCTCTTTGAGACCGCTGCTGCTTAGCTGCTTGCCTTAATTGAATTTCTCAACAAGCAGGAGAGTTTTCGTTGCAGCGCGTCGCCGCTGCCGCCGCCGCCACCCCCAACCGTGAACGCGAAAGCGCTTTCGGCAAGCGGGAGCAGCGGCGGCAGCAGCGGCGGCAGCAGCGGCGGCAGCAGCGGCGGCAGCAGCGGCGGTAGCAGCGGCACGCTGAGCGAGCAAAGCTTTCGGGACGCGCAGCGCGCTGCGGACCATCCTGGCCGCCACGGGCCGCCGCCACCACCACGGCGTTGGTGTGCGAGTGGAGTGCTGCTTGCTGCTTGGTGCTCATTTAATTAAGCCAAGCGACGAGGCTCTCCTGCTCCGCTGCCAAGGGAAGGGCCGGCGCCGGGGCCGGGCGCCCGGGCGGCCGTCCTCCATTCGGCAAAGTGAGCAGGACCGGCCCGGACCCGAACCGAGCCGAACCCGACCGTACGATCGCTGTTAAACCATGCAGGCATTATCTCTCTCTCTCTCTCTCTCTCTCTCTCTCTCTCTCTCTCTCTCTCTCTCTCTCTCTCTCTCTCTCTCTCTCTCTCTCTCTCTCTCTCTCTCTCTCTGTCTCCCTATCTCGTTCTTTGTCTATCTCTGCCGACTCGCCGCCATCTTAGAGAAGCGTTGGCTTCGTCTCGCCTGGACAGGCAGCCGGTCCGGTGCGGCTAGCCGACTTTTCCGCACCCGACTTGCCGCGAATTCTCCTCGCCTTATTTTCGCGTGGTTTTCTTCTGTGTCTTTTCGGCCCGCTCCTTTTCCCTCGCTTTTCCTTTTCTCGACTTCTCGGTCTTGATTTCCTTCCTTCTCGAGTAGTAGCCTTGATGGGGGCTGACTGAGCGCAATGCTGTAGAGTGGGATGGGGGAGAGAGAGAGAGAGAGAGAGAGAGAGAGAGAGAGAGAGAGAGAGAGAGAGAGAGAGAGAGAGAGAGAGAGAGAAAGAGAAAGAGAAAGAGAAAGAGAGAGGAGGGGGCAGCTACGTAAAGTGCTTTCAGGGTAGGTTTTGCTGCCGCGTAACAAAACCAAACAGAGATATTTCAAGAAGTATGATATTTCCACCACCCCCGTCCCGCCCCGCCCCGTCCCGCCCCGTCCGCTCGCTGGCCCAGTTCGCGGGTCGCGTATTTCATGGCTGTGAATGGTGCGCTTTTAAGCGCAGGCGGCGGTGGTGTCAGCCTCGTTGCCCTCCCCCTTCCGCGAATCTCCGCGAAGCTCTACCCCCCCCCCCCTCTGCCGGCGCGGTCACCTCGCCGGTGGGAGCTCACCGCCTTCTCGCCGTCAGCGAACAACGGCCTCTCGCCTGGGACAAGGCGCAGCGGGGCGCGGCAGCAGGCAGCAGACGACACGATGGTTTGGCCGGCCAGCATTTCGTATCGTTGAGGAGGAGAGACGGAGTCAATTGCCCACTTAACCCTACAGCGCAGCGGGGGCCGCGGGGGCCGCGGGGACCCTGCGCTCGACTCGGCCTGGGCTCGGCCTGCCGGGGCCCCGCTGGACTGTGCAGCTGCGGCCGCGGGTGGGGCGGGGCGGGGGCCGTTGCGATAGAAATGGCGATAGACTGGGGCGGGGGGGGGGGGGAGGGGCGAGGCCGCAGGGCGCTAGAGCAAATAAATCGAGAGTGGACCGGGCACGATGCCCCACGGGGCCCACGAGGGTCTCTCCCCGCTCCAATAGCAGCATGGCCTGTGTTGCGGGCCTGCCGGGGCCTGCCGGGGCCTGCCGGGGTCTGCAGCGCTCCATAAAACCTTCAGGCCGCACGGACCAAAAATCCCAATCCTCAGGCCGCAGCCCCGGCCAGCCCCGGCCAGCCCCGGCCAGCCCCGGCCGGCTGGGTAGCGCGGCCAGGCGAGTAACAGCAAACAGATGTGCGCTGCGCTGCCCGGCCGCTGCCCTGCCCTTCTGCAGTATGTCTCAGGCGCACGGCGCGGGGGAATGCAGGCCAGGCCGGCCATGTTGTGACGGCGGTAGTCGGCCTGCTAATTTGTTACTTTATGGCTGTCGGCGCCCGCCGAAGATGAAGCCGAAGGTGGGCGCCGGAGGTGCGGAAACCGCGAAACCACGAAAATGATGGGAACGCGGACCAGTAGGAGGGGAGGGGGGGGGGGTGACAGGTGCAGAGATAAAGCGGCCGCCCGGGGGTCCCCCGCCGAGGACCCCGGGGAGTGTGTAGCACTCGCGGCACCGCGTCCACTGGAGCAGAAGCAGAAAGATAATGCATGGCGAGGGCCAGGCCCGTAAAAGGGAAACATTAACGTTATTTTACATGAAAACAGCGCCGGAGCGGCAGCAGCAGCGGCAGCAGCAGCGGCAGCAGCAGCGGCAGCAGCAGCGGCAGCAGCAGCGGCCCGCAGGGACGGCGAGCTCTGAGACTCGGCGGCGTTCTCCAAACTAACTGACCGCCCCGCCCCGCCCCGCCCCGCCCCGCCCCGCCCCCCCCCCCCCCCCCCCCCCCCTTTCGCTCGCACCCACTTCAGTGGCCGTGCCCGTCCCGGCCGGCATCCTCATCCTCCATCCTCGCCTCCTCGCGCACTGATCTAATTCCAGACAGTCCTCGCCTGCTCTCATGCCGCTCATGCCGCCAACGCTGCTGCTGCTGCTGCTGCTGCTGCTGCTGCTGCTGCGTCCGAGTAACCACCGCCGGGACCATGTCTTCGTCAGCGCGCGTGCGAGTGAGACGAGGAAAGCGAGGCGAGCAGGACGGTGATGAGGGTGCGTCGCGGACGTGGCCCCTGGCCCTGGAAACTGCAGCAGCCCTGCCGCCCTCCGCACCCTCCCCGATGGAGCCGTGGCGCTGTGGCCTCAGCACATCCTCTCCGGAGGTTCAGTTCAGATCCCCCGCGGCCGGGCCGGGCCGGGTACGGGGTGCGGCAGTCAGATATGACCTCCCCCGGCCCCGGGCCGCCCCCTCCTCGCCCCCAAACACGGCCTCGGCGTGGTGTGGCGGCCTGTGGGGGCAAGCACCCCGTCCGAGTGGCGCGGCCCCCGCCCCCACCCCTCTGGGCACACGGCCCAGCCCTAGGCGTGCACAGGCTTTGTATCCGGAGACGGGGAGAGACAATAATTCGCTCACAGCGGGCTTGCAGTGCTCCCAGAGCGTGGGCCGGGCCGGGCCGCCGGCAAGGGCAGCCAGACAGGGGAGTCGAATTTCATACCAAACATCACCGCCCCGCCACCGCGTGTACACTGTCCTCATACCCCGCGGCCCCGCGGCGGTCCCCGTCATAGCAACAAAGTTTGGGAGAGAGAGGAAGAGGCGAGAGGAAGAGGGAAGGAAAGAAGACGTCGTGGGAGAGAAAATGTGGGAGAGAGAGAGAGAGAGAGAGAGAGAGAGAGAGAGAGAGAGAGAGAGAGAGAGAGAGAGAGAGAGAGAGAGAGAGAGAGAGACACGAGGGGCGGAGGTGAGAAGACGTAAAGGAAGGGGGAGTCGAAATGAAGGAGACAAGGTTGTGCAGGTCGGCGGGGGGGGGGGGGGGTCTTACCCAGCTTATCCGCGCGATGACAAGACAGCCGGGCCGAGACGGCAGTGCCTCGCCTAGGCAGCAGGCAGCACTGCGCAGGTTGGGGTTGGGGTCCTGGCGCTGCCCGGCCTGCTACCGCCCGCCCTGTGGCCTATCGCCACGCCGGCGTGTCTCGGCGGCTCGTTCCGGGATTTATGCCGAAATTATGCGACCACCAACTGAGCCGTGCCGAGCCGGGCTGGGCGGAGCGGGGTGGGGTGGGGTGTGGTAGGTGGGGCTGGAGCATGAGACGGGAGCGGCATACACCTGCCCTTGCTCGTCCACACAGGCGCACGGCATAACGTTCGCTGCTTCAGCTTCACAGTTCTCATACGCCCCGTGGTGTCCTCTGCGTGTGGGGTTGGGGGCGCAGGGTGGCGGTGGCACGCGACTCGCTCGCGACGCGGCACGCGACACGGCACGCGACACGGCACGCGACGCGTGCACCTGCTGAGAGCGGCGCCCGGCATTTCACAGCCGGAGCCAGGTGGCCTCGAGGCTGCTGCCGCCGCTCCTGCAGCCGAGAGAAATGAGGGGAAGGGAAGCCTTCGACAGGCGGCGCCCTGAGCGAGGCGGCTCAGCCGGCAACAGCAGCGGCGGCACCAAAGTCCCATGAATGCTCTAGGAAAGCTTAAGCAGCGATGGACCGGTGCCCGGAAAGTTTCCATCAAACTTATCTTCCCACGCTCTGCGCTCTGCTGCGGCCTGGCCCCTGGTCTCGCCCCCGGCCCCAGTCCCCGGCCCCCGGCCCCCGGCCCCCGGCCCCCGGCCCCCGGCCCCCGGCCCCCGCCCCAATGGCAAGGTTGACGCCAACGCCCCACTGGAACGCCGAGTCGGATCGGATGCTGCGGGACGAAGCCAAGCCAAGCACGGGGGCGAGGCGATGGCAGGGAAGCATCGCATGTGATGATGGGGTGCGCGTTGGGCCTGTGCCTGCGCCTGCTATCGGGGGCCCCGGCGGCTGCGGTGGCGGCGGTGGCGGCCACCATCCCGCCCCCGTCGAGAGGGAGCCGGAACCGCCCCTGTATACGGACTGCAAACAGGCAATCCGGTTCAGTCCATGCCTTTGCGCCTCGCGCCTGGCTCAATGGCGGAGCGATTTAAGAAATTCGCGGTCATATTTCCTGTCAGCGGCGCTGCTGCTGCTGCTGCTGCTGCTGCTGCTGCTGCTGCTGCTGCTGCTGCTGCTGCTGCTGCTGCTGCTGCTGCTGCTGCTGCAGCCACGCCACGCCTCCCCGTGCGGCCGCCCTCCTTCTCCTTGACGGGGCAAAGGGTCAGGCCACCTGCATTTCTTACTCGCCTTCTGCGTGGAGCAGTTTGGGGAGAAAGGGCGAGAACTCGGCGCCTTTTTGCTCGCCCCCGCCGCGCGCCGCCCACTTGGGCTGAAAATGTGGCCATTACCGAGCCTCCCCCGCCGCCCCCGCCGCCCCCGCCCCCCTTCTCACTCTCACGGGCCCTTTTCGCCCCCTCCTCCCCTTCCCCTGAAGTCGTTAGCGCTGCCGAACCTGTCCTGCGATCGCCGGCACAATCTGCGTGCATGACAAGGCAGAAGCAGCACAAGTGTTTGGCCGGGGGTCGGGGGCTCGTGCAGCACCGTGCGCCGCTCGCTCCACAAAGTTTTGCCGATGGCGAGCGCGTCGTGACGTCGGCGGCATCGAGAGGTTGTCGTACACGGCCGGCGAACACGCAGCTCGGTGCGGCGGGGCCGGGGCCGCGGGGCCCGAGGGGTGCGGCAGAGGCAGGGCCAGGCCAGACCAGACCCACCAGAGGTGAGGTGAGGTAAGGTGGGGCCGCTGGTGATCGCCCTCGATGTTTTCGCCCCCCCCCCCCCCCCCCCCCGCGGGTGCGGGCTGGGCTACAGGCACCAGGCCCCGCTGCCAGATCAACGTACGGTGAGTGCGAATGGATATATCACGCAGGTTAAAAACAAAAAAAAAACTCACACCCTCGGGACACGGGAGGCGAGGTGAGGCGATGCCATGTGCTGTGCTGCACCTCAGCCCCGCGGAGCCGGTCGTGCCGGTGGTGGAGCGGCAATTGGGAGGATGGCGCAGTGCGGGGCGGGGCGGGGCGGGGCGGGGCGCGTACGCCTCCGGGCCGCCGCTCGGGCCGCCGAGCGAAAAAGAAAGACTGAAGACTCGCGGAGCCGCGGAGGGTTTATTGCATTAGGCTGCTTCCCTCACCGCGGAGCCGCCGGAGCGGAGCCCTGAGTGGAGCAGCAGCAGCAGCCATTCCGAGCGGCGAACACATTTTTCCTCCTCAGGACCAACTTGACGCCATCTATTTCTCTCTCTCTCACACACACTCTCTTACTATCTCTCTCTCTCTGTCGCGCGCGGGCAGGACCTTTCTCTCTCTCTCTCTCTCTCTCTCTCTCTCTCTCTCTCTCTCTCTCTCTCTCTCTCTCTCTCTCTCTCTCTCTCTCTCTCTCTCTCTCTCCGCACTGATCGGTCGATCACCGTTCCATCACGACTCAACCGGTGGGGAAACGAAATGGGGGCTCGGCTCGGCCTTCCTACCCCCGGCACCGCCACCGCCACCACCGCCACTACCGCCACCGCCACCACCACCGACACCACCACCATCACCACCGTCGCTACCACTACGGCCACTGCCACCGACACCGAGGCGAGCGCGGACAGTACGCAACGGGGTGTCCGGGCTTAGACGAGCGCGGACCCAACCAGTTGGCCTCCTGCCGCCTGTCCGGCCTCGCTCGGAACAGGGGCGTTTGGCGGCGAGCAAAAAAGAGAGAGAGGGAAAACGGGTGTAATCAATACGCAGGCGGCACGTGCGTCACAAGAGAGGAAACGAGAGAGAGAGACAGGGAGAGAGAGAGAGAGAGAGAGAGAGAGAGAGAGAGAGAGAGAGAGAGAGAGAGAGAGAGAGAGAGAGAGAGAGAGAGAATATAAAGAGGAAGAGAGGCCGGGTAGGGAAGGGCAGGGCAGGGCCTCGGGGACACAGGGACTCCAACGGGGTTCGCTTGGCAAAGCACGGCCGAATATGCTTTCCAGCCGAAACGGCGACGATAGCGCCTGCGGATGCCAGGATAGGCCAGCCCGCACGACACGCGTGCATGGAGTAGCCGGGATTGCCCACCCCTCAGGCGCCATGTACGAGCGACTCGCCAATAATTAAGGCTTGTACTTGCGACATTGCTATGGACGCACTTTAAGGGTGATCCCTTATGGAAGCAGCAAGTGCATCTCTCTCTCTCTCTCTCTCTCTCTCTCTCTCTCTCTCTCTCTCTCTCTCTCTCTCTCTCTCTCTCTCTCTCTCTCTCTCTCTCTCTCTCGCATTATTTTGCTTTTAATTTTTAATGCATTTGCATGATTTTATTACTGTTACTACTGCTTCAATTACTCTGCATTTGTCCATAACATGTAATGTTCAGCGGCAATAAATCAAATCTCAAATCTATCTCCGTCTCTCTCTCGCGGGGTGAACCCGGACATAGAGATTGTTGTGGTTCGCCGGGCCCTGCCGGCAGCGGGGGGCGGGCCCGTCAGCTGATGTGCCCCCCGTCGCCCCCGCCGCCCCCGCCTGCTGCCGGCCGGCAAGTCCCGCACTCATCTAATGCAGCGGACTCACCTGAGCGGCGGCGTGGGCCGGTGCTCCCTAATGCACTCCTTCACTGCGGAGGGAGCGCGGCGCATGCACCCGCTGGGGGGCGGATCCAATAAGCCGAGGACGCCGACGACGGCCGGCGGCTGCGTCCCGCCCAGCCGGCGGATCCTGGACACCTGAGCTGCTGAGCACTGACCGCGGGCCCGCGACGGGGGTGCCTCGCATCCGGGTGCGCTGCCGGCACTGGGCACTGCACCGCTGCGGGGCGCACGCGACACGGCACGCGACACGGCACGCGACACGACGTGCTGCCGTCGACGACGTCGCCAAGAGGACGAAACGAGACGGAGCCGGCGCTGTGGGGCTCGTGGGCGGCGCGTGATGACCGAGCGGGACGGCGGTTGGGCGTAGACTGAACCAGCGCCAGCCCGAGCCGAGCCGAGCAGAGCCGAGCCGCCGCCTGCCGCCCGGCCCAGAGGCGCACCGGCACCAACCCCCGGCCACCCCCGGCCCGCTGCGCCCCGCCAGCGCCGCCCCCACACCGCACCGGCCCGGACGGGCATCAGGCAGCACACGACGATGCGCTATGCGCTCTGTCGCCCCTCAGGAACACAGACCTGCACTGTTGGCTCACAAGACGTGAGCACAACCCGCTTTTTCTTTTCCTTTCCATACATTCCCCCGCCCCTCCTCTCCATTTTCTTATTTTTTATTTTTTCCAATTCCCGCATTCTTCTTTCCTCGCGTTCTTAACCGCGTCCTCTTTAAACACGCCTCTGCGAAGTGAGTGCGGCGTGTGACTTCCGTGTGCCCCCACCCCCCGCCGAGCCCCCGAGTCCCCGAGCCCAGCCCAGGACCATGGTAAAGTTGTTGATCGAACCCACATTCTGGGTAAATATTGTGCTACATCTCTCGTTCTGCGACAGCAGGCGGGAACGGGATACTACTGTTCCTCGCCGGCTCCGCTCGGCTCTCTGCATTCGCTTCGCGGTAGGGAATAGGGTATTTCGGAGGAGGTCAAAACCGGAAAGGAAGAAGAAGTCGAGAAGAACATCAGCGGAAAGAAATCGCGGGTATCATAAGGGTTACCCTAGCAGAGAGTATCACCGCCACGGCGTCAGCTGAGGGCCTACGTCAAACATTCCGAGGCTTACCTCTCGATGACGATGTGCACGACCATTAGGCGGATTGTAACGCGAATTGCCTACCTAAGGGGGGGGCGATCGCCCCGTCGCCCCCCCCCCCCTCTGGATCCGCGCCTGCAAAAGTGGGAACGACGACCGCCCCTAACCCTGCAAGAGGCTCGTGGAGAGGTGACGTCTGGTTCTTGGACGCTCCCTTCTCGGCCTGCGGATGGCTGCCTGATGCTCCGCCCCGGGCGCTACGCAGTTTGTGGACGTCCCCTCGCGCACACTGGCGTCCCGTATCCCACCGCGGGGAGATGAGGGGAGTGGGGAGCAATCTCGGTGCGCGCTGCGCCGCGCTGCGACCCGAGCTGGAGGGAGATAAACACATGGCGCGGTACGGCGGTACGGCGCTCCCACCTCTATTCTTGTCGTTAATGAGGCTGCGCACACACCTGAGCGCCAAGCGGCGCTGTGCGGGCCACCGGGGCTCGTTTGCAGAGCTACCCTGGTGGCAAAGAAGGCGCAAGGAGTGTGAGGCGGCGGGCCCTGGCCGGGGTCCCTGATAAGCGGCTGATAACGGGAGGAGGGCGCAGGGCGCGCGGCCGTTTGGGACGAGACGTGAGCTCGTTTGGGTGACGGGGGCGGCCGGGGCCCGCGTGCATTAGGGCCGCCGCCGAAGCCGTGCTGCTCTTGTGGAGGCAGAAGGCACTTCTCGAGGAGGTTCTTGCGCGAATCTGCGGCTGCGAGGCGAAGACAAGGTGGTGTCGTTCGCGGCCAAAAGCCGTCCCGTCTACACCGGCCCGAATCCCGGCAGGGTAGTGCATCGGCCAGCCACCGCCCTCCGCACGCACGCGCACGCGCGCACACACACACACGCACGCCGCCGCTCTCAAGTCCCTAGGGTGTTCGGGGCTACTACGGGGAGCCCCTTAGCCTGCCAGGTCAGAGGCGAGGCGGCGAGGGGGTGGGGTCTTTAATTGTGAACCCCACACGCAGGATGGACGCCGGCCGCGCGTTAGAAATGGACGCCATGGTTTTCTCTATTTGCATACCTGATGACTCACTTGTTCGCACTCCTCCCCTTCGCTGACCTTTCACCCCCCCCCCCTCCCTTTCACTTCCACCACGTCCCCGATGACTGGTTTTGCGCCACTAGAGGCAATGGCAACGGCTATGGGCTGGCTTTGGGTTTGGGTCCCCACGGGTCCCACCCACGCCCTGATCAAAAACACAATTGCTGTCAGGTCCACAGCGGGCACAATTTATGGCAGAGGAGGGCGGTGGTGTAGGAGGCAATGGGGAGGGAAAAGGACAGATAATGTGAAGGGGAGGGGGTGAATTGCCCCCCCCCCCCCTGCTCGTTGATACTGTCGAATCCGTTCTCCGAATACTGTTTGCTCTTATTCGGTGCTCTCACGGCCCTGGCCGTTACAAGTCGCTGCCAAGTGCCACCTCCCCGAACTCTGGACGCACAACAGTAATGACAGCCTCACTCTGTCCCGCACAAGCCAGAGGCTAACACTGCGGCTGGCTGGGCTGAGGCTGGGCTGAGGCTGGGATCGGCGGATCGTATGAGAGTTATGGCGTGTCGTTCGGCTGCAAGCCACAGCCCCCCCCCCCCTCTCCCCTCCCCGAAAACTCCTGCGGAATGGTCGAAGCCTTGGCTCAAGCCCACACGTGGGGCAATCTCGAAATCTTTTTATTTACTCCAGCACGGCACGCACACGCGCACTCACAGCACGCACGCGGTGCCGCAGAGGTTCCGCCCACCGCACCGCGTCCACGGCGCATCACTTCCAATGTCTCCGCCTCCGTGAGCGCTCCAAAACGAGAAGGTGTGGCGATGACTCGGACGGAGCGGAGGGTCAGTCCGGGACCACTAACGACTGTATACAGCCCTGTCTACAGCGCGGGGCGGGCCGGCACGGGGCGCGGCTGTGATTCCACCAACTCGGCAGCAGCAGCAGCAGCAGCAGCAGCAGCGGCGGCAGCAGCAGCAGCAGCAGCAGCAGCAGCAGCAGCAGCAGCAGCAGCAGCGGCAGCAGCGGCGGCTCCCGGTTCTTGCTCTGGCCCTCCTCCCTCGAGTGTAATAAAAAGCTCACGGCTAGCGGCGCGGCGCTGCAGGAACGGCAAACGCGATCGGCACACAAAACGCGAGGCCTGCCGAATCAGCTGGAGAAGCTGGAGCTGCCGCAGGGCACTGAGGGGCCCACCAGGGCCGGCCAGTCGTAGGGGGTAGGCAACCCGGCCTACGCGGGAGCGCTGTACGAGTCAGGGTGGCCTACCCACCCGGCGCCACTGATTGCGAGATGTATTTTGTGTTGGGAAAGTGGGTTGGCTCTAGGTTGGAGTAGAGGGAGGGGGGATGGGGCGACTTCCTGCTACACAATTTCAGGTCTCTATTTGCAGTAGGGAAGAAGTTAGTTTTCTTACAGTTATCACGAAAATTAAAATCAAAACAAGAAGGGAAAATACACGTTCTGTCCGCCTATCCTCGCCCTACGCTGAGGATTCCCCCCCCCCCCCTCCTATCCCCTCCCCTCCCCTGTGTGGTAGGCATGGATGTGGTATGCTCGTCTCGCCTCCTCTGTCCGTCGAACTTGTGAGGTGCGTATTGATGGTTTTGCATCCAATTACATCCTTTTAGACGACATTCTTGCGCAGTTTGAGTACACTTCATGGCCGCCTAAGTAACGAATGAGCCCGCTTGATTTCTCATACTGTCCCTGCCACAGCTCTCAGGCCGCAGCACTTTGCGAGCGGACTATACTATACCCCCACCGCGGGACGAACCGTTCCGGCGGGTGGCGGGCTGTTTTGATTCTGCCAGTGTCAAGATGGATATCTGATATTTCTGTATAGTACTTCAATACTATGGCGAACACTGAGAATCAACATAGCTTCGATGAATTATGGAGCGATGTCTGTCATCTATTCCCCGTACTCAGTTACGAGGTAAATCTGATTAAAATGAATGAGTTCATCTATAAATGAATTAGGTTATGTTCGTGTTTTGATTTTTTCCTGTTTAATTGTAGAAGCCTGAAGATCAAGCGCAAGAATCTTCACGTGATGATCTTAGCACTATGCAAGCCATAGTCAGCGCAGGTCAAGAGGAGCTTGTTGAACAACTGGTACTAACTGAAATAGAAAGTCAGCTCCGGAATAACATTGTACCAGTCTTTTGGCAGCGTTTCTCTGTGATGGACAGCAGAACTCACAGCTTAGAGGCCTTCAAAGATGCAGTTGATTGTCTGTATGAGTCTTTGGCTTCTATTGTCCCGATTCTGCAAAGCTTAGTACTTCTACGGCAAACAGCACAAATAGAAAGACAAGTGCATGGACAGTCATCTCTTTTGGAAACTTTCAAAGTTATGGTTCGAGCGTCTCTCCATTCTCAACTTCCACTTAACTACCAAGCCATTACAGAAGACTTTTACAGAATATCCTTTAAGGTGTTTTGCAATTCTGAGAATAAAGATGCCGAACAAAATGAGTCAACAGAAGATATTTTTCAGTGTGCAGGATGTGGTCAAGAAGTAGAGTTATGTCAGTGCCAATCTATTATAAATGCATTTCATGAAACAAATGGGTAAGTTACCAGCTCAGATTTCTAAATACAGAATTCTAAATACTGGAAATTAGTAGATTGCTAGAGAGAGTACCAACACCAACACCCCTAGACCTCATTGTGCTTTCTTCCTTTATCCGGGCCAGTTCTGTAAACTGTTTCTTTCCTCAGAAAACTGCAGGAATTAGACCTCCTGGAACGTTTGGCTGGTGATGTTTTGACAACCTTAATTCATAGGAGAATTGAGTCTCATGTTCAGGAGACTTGCAAGGGAAGTTTTGATGTACCACATATTGGATCGTTGGAAGGAGTAAGTAGTGACTTTTTTTCTGAATTTTTTTCTTTTTTTAATTGTATCTCAGTGTTTCTAAAATTGTATTTTCCAGTGGTTGGATACTGTAGTTATGGGTTGGTTAAGCCGCATTTATAGCTCCAGTTCATTTGGTTTTCGAGAGTCAGAAAATAAATCAGCTGTATCCTCTGTAGAAACACTGTCTAAAATGAAACAAACACTGCGTTATTTTTTGTATGAGACTTACACGAGGACTCGTATTGATCAACTTTTTAACATAATTATTGGTAAGTATTGTTTCCGTTTCAAAACCAATATAAAGTTGGGAAAAAAAATCTGAAATATCTTAAAAATAACTTGCTATCATTGATTTGATCTCTCCTTTTTCCTACTTTCAATAGAGTATCCTGACTCTGAGCCTGCTGTAGAAGACTTGCGTATTTGCTTACAGAAGATAGATTTACGGCAACATTTAACGCAGAAGCTCCAAAGAGCTTTAGAAACAAGACTTCTTCATCCAGGTGTAAATACACCAGACATTTTAACAGCATATGTAGCAGCTATTAGAGCACTACGTACATTGGACCCATCAGGTGTTCTCTTAGATACTGTAACTCAACCTGTAAGACAGTATTTGAGATGGAGAGATGATACTGTACGTTGTGTAGTTACTAGTCTCACTGAAGAAGGCCCTAGTGATTTAGCCGAGGAATTATCAAGGGGTGAAGCACTTCAGCTAGATGATCTGACACCATCTGAAGAAGACACAAAGAATTGGGAGAGTTGGAATCCAGACCCTGTTGATGCTGACCCATGTGAGTAAAGGAGAGACGTTTGGTTAAAAAGATATTTCTACAGTAAGGGATCAGAATAATTTTCATTGAGTTTAGTTTCTTTACACATCTAAACTTTAGTCTGGTCGTTTCTGCTTTTTCAGCAAAGACATCGCAAAGCAGAAGAACATCAGATATTATTTCTATGCTAGTCAATGTCTATGGAAGCAAAGATCTCTTTGTGAATGAATATCGAACTTTGCTTGCTGACCGTCTCCTGAGCTCATTAAATTATAACACAGAGAAGGAAATCAGATATCTAGAACTACTGAAACTCAGGTATGCTTTATTCAAGGATTTTGTTTTACCTAGTTAAATTTTTTAATTAAATGTTCATGTGTTTAGCGGATGCTATGTAAAATTTTATTATAATAGTGTCTTGAAATTCTAGATTTGGAGAGTCTCAACTCCACTATTGTGAAGTTATGTTAAAAGACATTTATGACTCAAAAAGAATCAATACCCACCTCCATTCTGATACAAACTTCAATCTTGACAACCAGGTATGATAAATATAGTTTATAAGTTTCCATTTTTATTTTGTTTGTAGTCTTTGATTTTAAAATTTCTATGTGTTTTTAATTGTCCTTGTTTAAGACATGAGCAAAGTATATCAAATCTGCTTTAACTGTATGAATTTCCAGGAGTTTGCAATAACTGCTATGATTTTATCCGCCCAATTCTGGCCTCAGTTCAATAAAGAAACTCTGGAGCTTCCTGAATTTGTTCAGGAACACTTGGATACTTACACTAAAGCTTTTGAGACATTAAAGGTAATATATGTCTCCTGTTTCTTTTCTTTTCTTTTTCTTCTTTGTGGAGGGCTTATGATTTTCAATAAAAAATTTTGTTTTGACAGGGTAATCGGACATTATGTTGGAAACCACAACTTGGGTCTGTTAATCTGGATATTGAGTTGAAAGACCGAAAAGTTAATTTTACTGTCTCTCCTATTCATGCCACAATCATTTGGCACTTTCAAACTAAAAGTTAGTTGTACTGAAATCATGCTTTTTATGTAGTCTGGATGCACTCTGAAAAGTATTTGTTTCAGTTCTCCTACATGCTTTAATGCTGTTTTGTTTCTGTCCCAATCAGATCAGTGGACCATTGAGGAGCTAAGTCAGATTATGCATGCCCCAGCCACCTTGGTGCGGCGCAAAATAACTTATTGGCTGTCACAGGTTAGATCTGCATCTACGGTTTTCTTTTTACATTCTCAAATTTTGACCTCTTCAGTGACATTTAATTTGGATTGAATATTCTAGGGGCTTTTGCACGAAATAGCACCTGACACTTTTGAACTTGTGGAAGAAAGTGGACCCCGTGTGAAAGGTCATATTCCAGCTGACATAGTATGTGATGATGAGGAAACTGAGAGTGCCATGGCTTCAGCTCAGGAACAACGAGAAGAGGACCTTCAGGTAAAATGGCTTTCCTAGTTTAATTTTTGGTCACTGTGGCTTTCAGCAATCCCGGATGATTATAGATTTGTTTGCAATGCTCTACAGGTGTTCTGGAACTACATTGTTGGAATGCTGACAAACTTGGATTCAATGTCACTTGAAAGAATTCTTCAGATGCTGAAAATGTTTGCCCTTCAAGGACCCACCACCATTGAAGTGAGCCTGCAAGAACTTCGGCACTTTTTGGACAGAAAAGTTGCCGAGGAGAAGCTTCTTTTCTATGGTGGGGTTTATCGTCTACCCAAGTCCTAATGGTTCAGTTAATGGATTGCTGTGTCAAAGGCATACAGAGATGTGTTCTTGTGATATTATGTTCAGGGAAGAAGTAGGTGGGTGCAGTGTAAAGTATTAAAAATAGACTCACCAATAACATTTATTTTAAATTATTTTTTTATTTGCACTGATTTTTCCCAGTAGTAACACAGTGATTTTCTACTTTCCTCCTGTCAAGACAATAAAAAGCACAAAATCAAATTTACTTTTTGATTTAGTTGTCTTCTCTTATCTACTAATGCTGGTAATGATCAATAGTTGCTCAATGGATTTCATCTGACGGTTTCTTCACTAGACTGAAAGAGTTACACAAACACACATTAAATGTGCACAGTCCCCTGTTTCCTGACCATGCTGACTGGAGGAATAAAGAGTTAACGTCTTTTGTAAACACAGGCCTCAAGAGCCAAAACTGGAAGTTTTCCGTTCTTTGAAACATTTTGCACTTTCTTGAAGTCCATGAAGATGAACAGCTGATGTGCCAAGTCTTTTTTCTTCAGCTGGAATCCAAAGCGTGACAAAGCACTTGTAAAATTATCAATATCCTCAAACCGGCTTTCAACCTCGGCAATCATTAATAGACCTCTGTAAAATACAAACACATTAGAAAGAACCTTTTCAAAAATAATTATTTTAAACATAAATATTTACTACTAACCCATTTTTAAGAACTCTGTTGGCTTCTAGTATAAAGTCATTAAGGTTTGTCCCCATGAGAGAGAGACAAAAAACAACTACATCCACACTTTCCAGAAGAAGAGGAGTATGTGCCATGTCACAGGCAATAACACCTGGCTTTGATGCTACAAGATCTAAAGAGTGCACCTTAAGATTGGGCAAAGATTCTGCAAGTTTGGCATCTCCACATCCAAAATCTGCAACCACTTTAATGTCTGAAAGACTTCAATAGAAAGAACGATGTTATTTAAAAAAGAAAACACAAATTCATTGCAAAAGAAACCAGATTTTTATAAACATTTACGAATAAACCCAATACCTTGAGATCGATTTGACAATAACTTCCACTGGATTAAGGGGCCACTGAGCTACTTGATTTCTGTACCCACTATGGTATGCATCATAAGCTTCTGGGTCCTCCTTGAAATATGTCACAGCATCCGAGCTACTTGACGAATACAATTGCTCATTTAACCACCTGTGAAGCATCAGAAAGCAAAGAATGACAATATTCTACAGGAGAAATCCAGGTAAAACATACATAAACATAAAAATAATTACCAAGAAACTCACCTGAAGCGTGCAGATTTTAATTGCTCAGACATTCTCTCTTTCAATGACGTCTGATGCCATTTATTCTTTTGAACCCTTCCCTTCACATGCTCTTGCCTTCTTTTCTTGAGATCATGTAAGGTAATGTTCTCCTTAATAGAAGCTTCTTTTAATAGCTTTTCAATCGTCACCTTCTTTCTCTTAGGTTCTTTAGCATAGCTAGGTGATTCTCCAACATTTGGTATTATAGTGTCTTGTGATAACCAACTTGAGCTGACTAGGTTTCCATCTACTGAATCCTCAAGATTTTTCTGGTTCTTCTTTTTCTTTTTATTCTTCTTTTTCTTTTTTTTATTTGACTTTGTGATCTCATGTTCTCCCAAATTCTTCTGCTCTGTTGCATCTGAAAACGATGTATCGAAAGAAGGATTTGTTGTTCCCTGCTCAGCATCCCCATTTTGGCTCGCCTTTTTCAGCTTTCCTTTAGAATTTCCGTTCGCAACTGCTTTCATTTTCTTTTTCTTATAGTGACTAAGGACAATCTCATTACTATTGGGTGTTTCTTTTGCACAAGATCCCTCTTTCATTTTTCTCAGTTTGTTTTCTCTTTGTCTCTGCCTCTTAGATTTCTTTGCTGATAGTTTCTCTTCTGGCTTAGTGGGAGATGTCTTTAGCTCAGTTGTGTTTTTCTGGTTCTCCCTCACTGCCATGGCTTTCTTTTTCTTTTGCCCAATTTGGAGAAGTTTGTCAAATTTGTCTTGAAATCTGCTACTGCTCTCTTTACTTTCGCCTTTATTTTTCAACGACTTCTTCTTTAGTTTCTTGATCTTTTTGGGACTAATTCCTTTGAGAGCAGTGCTGGTTGCAGCATTTGCTTTTGTAGTGGTCTCAGCACCAATTTTCCCATCGAGCTTTTTTGGAGATTTACCTGAGGCATTTTTGTTAGAGCTTGATGGGGAACTAGATTGTGTATTGATTGGGGTGTTAGGAATGTTTTGTTTTCTTCCTTGTCCACTCTTCTTACCAATGGCAAATTTGTCCTTTAATGTGTGATCCTTCTTTTTCTTAGATTTGATTTTTCCTTTCGATGGGGATATCTAAAGTAAAACAAATCAGGCATTTGATTTTACATTAACATGCATTGCATACTTTGAGAAATGTGGCAAAGGAACAAGCTCTATCTTCACAGTATTAAAATAAATGGAGTACTCACATTTCCACCAAATACATCGCGACTAATTTTTTCGCTTGACTCATCGACGTCCCATTTGGGTGCCGAGAAGAAACTCATTTTTCAGGACAAAATATGTAGATCGAGTTCGGATGGTTGGATCCACGTTCTAACCTCTTCAACAGCACTGTGTTATAAACACAACTCTCTTTCGTCTGCTGCAGGCTGCAGCCGAGCCGAGCCGAGCCGAGCCGAGCCGAGCCGAGCCCAGCGGTTTGTTTGGTCACGTGACCTGCAGGTGCCGGGCTCGTTGCCGTAGCCGCGGGAAATCCAAAGGCGTGCGCGGAGCTGGCGGAGCAGCGCTGTTGTGAGAAGTGGCCCTGATTGGCCATGTTCGAGGCATAAACTTGTCGAATACTTTTTATTGGTGTCTAATAGGTCAGAAGGGTCAGAGGAGAAATACTTTATTTGGACGTTGCACATGTTCACTTGCTCCCAACTAAGCCGAGAATAGACGTCCACAGACCGACCACCAACACGACAATGCCAACCCCTGCGATCGCTCCATCTTTGATCAGCATCCATCTCATCCGGCCATAGCCCAGTTCGTAGCGGATACACATCTGGAAAGAAATGTGGGCGATAGCAATCCTCCTCTTGTACTGCAAGTCGGAGGGGCGGTGCACTGTAAATCCGGGTTGTCCTGTGGCTGGCACGCATTTCCCAGAGGGAAAATGTGCCCTGCAGGAGGGCCTGATCAGAGGACACCTTTTCCCTTTTCCCCTCCCACCCAATCCCTGTGCTGCAGTCCTGAAGCCGCGCTCATGTGTGTCCATTCTAGGCCCCATGCATTTGCATAGGAAAAGGTGTCTCGCGACAGGGCGACTAAGGCGCTGGGACACCCCGGATTCACAGTGTGGTCACAGTGTGGCCGTGTTTACCTCCATCACTGCCGGGAAAGTGATGCCGAGCATGGACAAACAAAACACACCCAAAAGAGAAATGATGAAGTCCAAGTTTGGCAAGCAGATGGCGATCAGGTCTGGGGACCGACAAGGTGGCGGTGGCGGCCGTCAGGACAACGCCATCGCGGTGGGGGAAGAGGAGAAACGGGACTGAGGACGGGACTCACACGTGAGCATCACAATGACGGCCCTGAAGAGCGTCTCCCAGCTCCAGAGCCAGCCGCAGGCGGAGCCCTTCTCCTGCTCCTGCACGGCCCCCGGCACGGTCTGCACCCACAGCTGTGCGACGTACTTCTGCCACACGGTCTCCACGACGGGCCACAGCTGCAGCGGGTACGTGAGCGTCACCGCCAGCGCGTACGCGATGCGAACTGTCTGCCCGGGCCTGGAAATCACACCAGTAAAATATGTCTATATTTTATCATGTTCCGTGGGCGCCCTGCGTGTACTGCGTACGCCCTGCCTACCAGTCGGCGGGCAGGTTGAAGATGATCACGTCTGCCACTTCGGTGCCGTAGCGGAAGAAGCCGAAGAAGCCGAGGAAGGCGTACAAGGTGATGACCACGGCCATGCCGGCGTTGAGGACGCCGAACCGGGACGAGAACGAGGCCGGCTCCGCCATGTTGTTCTCGAGGGATATGATCACGCCCACCGACTCCATGGCGAACAGCACGATACCCATGAAGTGCGGCAACCCGGACAGCGGCCCGGACAGCGACCGGTCGTTCGCGGTCGGCGGCAGGTCCCGGAGCACGTAGTACCAGATGATGGCCTGGCCCACGGCCATGGCCATGTTGGCGATCAGCGACACGGGCGCCAGCAACTTGAGGTTGCGGATCTGCATGAGCGGCATCAGGACGGCGGCCACCCCCGTCATGAAGACGATGGCGGGCACGTCCTGCAGCTGCGGCCCGCCCAATGACCCGGCAACCTGCGCGTAACGGCTGGGTCACATCTGAACAGTGAGGAATGTTTTGGTTCCAGGATTTATTTCTCAGTTGGTCATGGCCACGGAAAATTTTTGCGATATTCTTTTTAAAAGGTCGACCACGGGTTTGTTTCTTACCTCAAGTCAAAGGTTCGCCCAAGGGAATCTGTTTGTCTCTCTGGTGGAGAGGGTTGCGATCACGAGTGAGTTCAAATACCATGGCCAGGCTCTGTGCGGCAAACACGATGTAGACGCAGCCAATGCCCATCTGGTAGGTGATGAGAAAGAATTCCACCACGTACCTAAAGGAGAAGGGAGGAGGCGCAGTTAGGCATGGCGGGGGCGGGGGGCGGGGGTTGCGTTGTGGTGCCCGACGCGGCTCCGCAGCTAAAGCTAATAAACGTAAGCAGAACCTACACGCTGGACGCTCTGAAGGGCTGCAGCCAGCGGGGGCCCATCGACACGGCGCCCTGGAAGCCGTCCCCATACCGAAGCACGGGCACGCCCTGGGCCGTGCAGACCCGGTGCAGGTTTTTGACCTGGAAGGGGGAGGAGCTGTAGAACTAGTCAGCGCAACTCAGGATGGAAGGGCTGAAATGCCGGCCCCACCAGAAGGTGCAGGCCGTAGACGCAGAAGGCTCCCATGGTGTAGACAAGGATGCCACCTTCGACCAAGCCGACGTAGCTGAAGGCCTTGGGCATGGCCAGGATACCCGTACCCAGCGAGCTCTTCACCAGGTGGATGAACGTCTCCAGCTTGCTGCGCCACAGACAACACCTCAGAGGCGACGGGAGGGAGGGAGAGTCTCGGGGAGAGTACGAGCTCATGACGTCCATGTCCCTGACGTGTCATTATGTGATGCGATTGTGCGATTGGCGCACGGTTGGCACATACGGACCCCCGAGGACTCGGGGGAAGCCCGATGAAGCCAGAGAGAAACGTCGTCGGGTACTGGTGGGCCTTGAGCACGGCTTTCGGGGCTCACTTGGTCATGGCGTGACCCGTGCGCGCTGTGTAAGGGTCGTAGTCGTTCCGCATGGCGTCCGCGGTGCGCTCCATGGCGTCGGCGGTGCGCTCCATGGCGTCCGTGGTGCGCTCCACGGCATCCGTGGTGCGCTCCTTGGCGTCCACGGTGCGCTTCATGGTGCGCTGGAGAAGTTTTTCGAAGGGCAAAGTAGTGCGGTGTGGACACTTGGTATCGTGGGTATGGCAACCCCCGCGGTCTTTGTTGCCACCTTCAGACTTTGCGTTCCTTCTATTCAATTTGGCTGCCTTATCTTTTCTTTTTTCTGAAGTATGGCGATCACAGTGACAGTGTTGTCAGTTGTGACGGTGGTGATCCGGGGGGGGGGGGGGTAAAAAGCACGAAGGAAAATATTTAGTTTTAGCTTTGTCTTCTTATGTCATCACATGTCACAAATTAAAACAAGAGTTATGAATAGCATTATATCACAATATGACATGCAACTTTAGCTGCATGGTGTCACAATTAAAATTACTAGGAGACTACTTTATACATGAATAGACTAACTGAGGCAGCACACGAAATTGGATACATTCTGGCAGCAGTGAGAAGGGTGGGGTCGAGTTTGAATTATTTACACCACCCCACAGAAATCGAAAATGCCTTCGAATACATTCCTAACTGTACAACAAGACAGACCAGATTATGGCACTATATTCGTATCGCACTATATTTACACACCCCCCGCAGCCGACACGGTCTGCGAACAGCGAGTTGTACATACAGGATACCCACTCACATTAAAAAAACATAGTAGTTTGTACAGGTACAGTGATAATACATTGTGAGATGACAGCATGTGACGTATCAAAATAATGTCTTTACCTATGGTTTCTTAATACTCTGCTTACAAATCGGAAATGCGTCGAATTGCGGGAAAGCGACGTTTCACCACCCTGCGCATCAGGTACGTACTACTGCGACTTATTAATGACCCTGCAAGGAGGGCAATCTGCTATTCGGAAAAAAAAAACGTCTGTACAAATAATGGGAACAGTCTATTATCTACAATAAAACAAAACAATCCACGTCCACTAGTCACAAAACGTCACTATGTGAGCGAGCGATGATCTGCAAACGAGAGGTGACGTAGTATTCTAAACGAGCGATGAGTATTTGCTCAACACAGAGGGTCATTTAATACTGAGAATTGAGCTTCCTTATTTCTGATACACGCCTAATCAACACTTTGATGCCTCTGCAACTCAGTAGAAAACGATTCTGTAAAGTCCGCCATGAGCGACTTGGCCACTTGAAAGGTCTTCCGTTTAGTTTCACAGCCGTCACACTCATACACACACGATATCACAACACCTAATTGCCATCGCCAACTATCACAATATCACAACTCGGTGCAACGAAGTGAGTAAAGCGTTTGGCCCAGGATATGTCCGAAAAAAAAATTCAGATTCCTCCAGAAACGTCCTGGGATTTTCCCCTTCACTCACACTTTCCTAAAATATCTAAGACATTGGAAGGCTTCCGGGAAAAAAAAAATCCGGAAATCTTCGCATTTTGCTCTACATCACGGTAAAAAAATCGGGGGATTTCTAAACTCTAAGCGCGAGATTCTTTCAGAAGAGGGAAATGATGATGTCCCGGAGCGCCACGTAGGTGCCGACGACGAGGGCCAACAGGCCGAACAGGAAGATGCACAGGTCCCGAACCAGGATCCAGTTGTAGCGGCCCATGTTAGGCCACATCACGCAGATGTCGACGAGGGCCGGAAACACCAGGCCCAGCGCCGACAGGCAGAGCGCGCCAAACAGCGAGATGAAGAGCTCGAGCCTCGGCACGCACACCGCCAGCACGACTGTCGGGCAGAGAACAGAGCACGGGGTCAGCGGACAGCGCTTAGCGTACAACCTGACCTGACCTAACCCAGGTGACGCTCACAGGTGCCGAGGACGATGAGGGTGCGGAAGCAGTACTCCCACACCAGCAGGCGGTTGCTCTTCTCCAGGCGCCGCTTGAGGCGCTGCTCCCACAGGATGTCCAGCGGCACGTAGCACTGCAGGGCGTACGTGATGAAGATGGCGAACGAGAAGATGAGCTTGCAGACTTTGGCCGCGCTGTCAACCAATCCACACATTACTCTCGGCTGGCGCATCGTTCGTGCAATAATGTAGGGCAGGGTCTCGACGCGCGTGCGCACCGCCCCGCCCAGCCCAGGTTGTAGGCGAAGGGTTGTACTCACATATCTACGGAGGGTAGGTTGAGCGTGATGGAGCCCTTGGAGTCCTCACCGTAGCGGACGTAGCCGAAGAAGCCCATGAACGTGTACAGGGACACGATCACCACCATCGACCGGTTGAGGACGCCGAAGTATCCCGGGAACGACCGGGGCGTCTTCATGTTGTTCTCCAGGGCGATCACCTGTGCGTGGGCAGTTGTGTGAGAAACAGGCCGCGGAGGCAGAGGGGGGGGGGGAATCCGCGGGTACTCACCACGCCGACGGCCTCCAGGGCGAAGAGCGTGGTGCCGATGAAGAGCGGGAAGTTGCTGATGGGCTTGACGAGCGGCCGGTCCGCAGGGCTGGGCAACGCGGAGTCGGGCTCGGGCGTGAACATGTAGTACATGATAATGCCGAAGCCGACGAAGGTGGCGGCGTTGGCCAGCGTGGACAGCGGCGCGAGGTACTTGAGGCTGCGCACGTAGTTGAGCAGGATGAGGGGCAGCAGCAGCGCCAGCATGAGGTACTTGAGGTCTACGAAGCCGACCCACGACTGCAGCACCTGCTGCAGGTTGGTGGCCACGAACACGATGTACACGCAGCAGATGCCGAGCTGGTACACCACCAGGAACGTGTCCACGACGGCGCTGCCAAAGACAAGAGCGCGTGTTGAGTACTGAGGTCCTGCGCTATGGCCGCTGTGTCTCATGGACTGTGTTCCCTGTGTACTCACGGCGAGTAGCGGGCCAGCGACCGCAGGGGCACGGGCCCGGACTCCAGGGCCATGCGC
Source organism: Odontothrips loti (assembly GCA_038380765.1). Classification (NCBI taxonomy): domain Eukaryota; kingdom Metazoa; phylum Arthropoda; class Insecta; order Thysanoptera; family Thripidae; genus Odontothrips; species Odontothrips loti. Next base: position 19,647,145 of record CM076248.1, on the reverse strand, counting down.
AGCGTGTCGGGGTAGTTGAGGGCGGGGACGCGGGCGCGCTTGCACAGGATGTATTGGCACCGGATCTGAAGCACACCGTCACCAGCAGTTTTGAAAGGGCCGCAAACAATCGACCGCAATTCGACTGGGTGTAGAGAGTGAACTTACCAGGACGTGCAGGCAGTAGGTGCAGGCCGAGCCGATGAAGATTGTGCCGATGGTGCCGAGCAGGAGGCCGGCGTGGGTGAAGGCATCGGGCATGGCCAGCACGCCCGTGCCCAGCGAGCCCTTCAGCATGTGCACCCACGTCTCGAAGTTCCTGTGGACAGACCGTCGGTTAGTGGGAGTTGGGGGAGGTTAGGCCCGGCGCCTGCGAACTTGGGGGGTAGGCAGGCCCGCAGCACACGCAGCCTTGTCGCACCTGGTCCCTGGTCTGTGAGTGTTAAGTGTGCGCAGTCGACTGGAAAGTCCTCATGTTTTCACAAAATAATTCGTCGCCCGCAACTATCTGTCTGCGGCTATTTTCTGAGTCTCCGCCGAGTTTCACGCCAAATTCTGGAGTTTGTTGTGGTGCCTGACGTTGGCTTTTGACGCGCCTGCGACAGGCTCATGAGGCGGTTTGGCCCCAGACCAGTGCCACTGGCGCCTGCGTGTCTACTGCACTCTCGACGGCAGAAGCGGAAAGCGTACTCAAACAAGTCCAGGCGTTGAGACAGCAAGCGGCGAAACGATCAACAACCTGCCGCAATTTAAACAGAAATGTCGGCGCAGAATCGCGGTGAGTATGATAGTGGAGGGGGGCGGGCTTGCTGTCGATCGACTTATGTCGATTTTAGCGTCGAGACGATATAATTTCGGTCCTGAAATAATTCGACCGACATCGAATCGACTAACCATTTTCTTTGCTGGTTTGTTCGATGCTGCCGCTGCAGCACGAGTCCTTGAGGGGGCTCGGGCTGGCGTGGCCGCGTGTGGCCGGCGTGTGACCGGCGCGTGTGGTTGCCGAGGAGCCGCGGTCATCACAAGGTGAGCCGTTCCAGCGGCACACAGCAGCCAGCAGCAGGTCTAACGCGGCACTCCAGCGACTATGTTACTCCAGCGGCGCGCTGCGGAGTGGGCATGAGAGGATGTCCCCTTGTGGAGTGGGTCAATGTCGACGACTTTGCCAGTACTGGGCCGGTACAACGGCAGATGCGCCTACTAGCCTCCCACTGCCCTATCCCAGCTGGCAACTGTATCAACGCATCATCAATAGCGAAGCGGTCCTTAACTAAACGAAGTTTGAAACTCTTTTCGCGAGTTTCGAGAAGCAGAGGTTCTCTCTCTCTCTCTCCCCCCCCCCCCTCCCCAATATCTTTATGTGCAGCTCAATCACCGGATGTGATGGGACTGGGTCCCGCCTAGTAAGTAAGTGGGGCGTCCGCTGCTAACGCATTGATAGCCCAGGTAATCCCCGCCTAATTACTGTTTTCTCGCTCTCCTTAATCATCTGCACACATTCCATCGTTGGTGTCGATGTCGACCTGTTGTCTCTTAACTCAATCGTCTCGGAAACAGTTCCTGCGGTGGCAGCACGTGTTGTAGTCTGCTGTCGATGAGGCTGTTGCCGGTCCAGCGGAGTGTCAGTCACATGCCGGCCAACAGCCACCCGACCACGCCCTGGCATCTCATGGCGCGTGCCATTCGCGGGCAAAACAACCGGCCCGATACCAACCTCTACACTCATAAAGGACAGCCGGCTGGCCACTGACACCAGCCTCTTCTATCTTTTTTTTAGGCGAAGGGACGTGTTTGCTTAGGTGGTGCTCCTGTTTCCATGGGCCCGCGTTGCCTCCCAGCTTCAGCGAACGGCTACGAGCGCCTGAGCGCCCGCGAGTACCAGGGTAGGCCAGCCCGCACGACACGCGTGCGTGCGGAGGCCGGGGTTGGCCTACCCAGCGGGCGCCATGTCACAGGCCACAGACGGGCTAGGCCGAGCGGCGGGAACGGGTAAAGAAAGATTAAACCATCCGCAGCAGCAGAAGCAGAGCGAGGAATTTGCCCGCACTTATCGCTGTGATACGCGGAAACGGGCCGACGTGGGCGCGGGCCGAGATCTGAGGTGGGGCGATGCGAGGCGAGTGGCTGACTGCCGCACGGTGGAGGTGCCACTCCAAGTGCTGTGGAGCTCGCAGAGTCTATCGAGACCGTCGTGACTCCCCGCATTTCTCAGCGGTCTGGTTACTCTACGCGGGTTCCCCGAGGGCCGCCGGGAGGCCAGATTCGGCCGCAGAGAGCGCCGAAAACGCATTGTGCCGGCCGTCAAACGAAGGGCCGTCAACGAGCTGAGCCAAGTCGGGCCGCGCCGTCCTAGTTCCTTTATCACCGCGGCCCCCGCGGCCTCACCATCTCCAGCAGCTGGCACCGGCTGTCACACGAGGATGAGCCCGGCCCGTACTCACGTGGTGGGGTGGTCGAGCTTCCGGTTGTCGTAGGGCTCGTAGGGCTCGTCGCTGGACAACGTGTCCGTCGTCTCGACGGGGATCAGCGCCGAAGCGCTCACCGTGTACACCGACACGGGCTCGGGGAGGGCCCTCCTGTAGGACAACCGATATGGTTCACAAAAAATAGCATATTGTGAGGCCGCCCGTATGCTTTCGGCAGGGCTCGGCCATAGCGAAGTGTTTCGCGACGGTTGACCGAAAAATTTCGACCTTTAAACCCATAATTTCTAAAAACAATTTTGGCGACCTTTCAAAATGGATTTGACCTAAATGAATTTACCCTGAATCCTGTCCAACAACTAAAAACACCTCAAACCGAATTTATTTTATATTGTTCTGAAATAAATTTGATTTTTGAGTCCGCAGCAGACGCTCTCATTGTCGAGCACTCTGCATTGTCGGAGCGCGGTACCCAGGTACCATGCCACCCGCATCTCGGCTGCACAAGAGCAGAGTACCACAGGCAGCGTGTGTACAAGGAGAGGGCACTGGAGCTGCACTAGCAAAGGAGAATGCAACGCTGACTTCGCGAGGCGAACCTCCAGGACCTCGTATCCCTGTCGGCGGTACACACTCACGCCCCGAACCAGGACTGCATCACCGCGAAGAAGATCATGAACACCACGAAGACGACGGGCCACGCGGCACCCGGATATGAACCCGCCTACCATCATCCGGGACTGATATTGGCAAACGCTGGCGAGGAGGTGATTTGCGCATTTGCCGCAGCGCCCTTGCCCTGAAAGAACCTTGAATCGAAAGCGACAGTCGACATATTTTTATTCACTTTTTTGGTTGAGGTAAAAAAATATTTAGGCTAAATGATTTATGCCAAAATGTTTTAGACATGGATTTAGGTCCAAATTTTTAGGCCAGCCGTCGTAGAACCCTTTCCGAGCATCTCCTGCATCAAGGGCCTATTGGAGCGGGGACTCACTTAGACCCTCCGTTAGAGGCGTTGGGTGGTGGCGAAGGAGGCGGTCTCATTTCCAGTGAATATGATCTCGTCTGGGACGACATGGCGGGCACCTGGAACACGAAGGACAATGACGGGTCAGTGAGATACCCTCCGGTCACAAACCACAGACTTTGGGGACGTGTTCACAAACCACTTGACATTTCCCGAACTCTTTCTAGTGGTGCGGTGCTGGTAGCAAACTGTCACTCTGGCACAGGTGGTTCCCGACGCACTTCCCCCTAAATCCGAATCAGTTTATTTCAACGGTCTCGTCACGTGGGTTGTGGACGGTCCCCCGACGGCCCCCCACTCGCCGCGTCGCTGCTCATTCTGTTGGTGTGCGATTCCCTGGGGCAACGCCCCGCGGCCCTGGAGGCTACAGGGGACCGGCTCCGGCTTCCAGGTCCCGGACGGGGAAGGCCTGCGAGTGTGTGACGTCAGTGCGTCAGGCTGCAGGGCGTCCCGTCCGGCGCCGGCCGCCGTCAGAGCAGGCCGCAGGCCGCAGGCCGCAGGCGGAAGGTCAGGTTTGCGATGCCTACGTCATCGAGCGCCGAGCAGAGCACCTTGCGGACCGTAGGGTATGTGACTTGTGACCCTTGTGACTGTAAATAGGTGAGTCTTGACTGAGAATTATGTGAAACAGACAGTGGCATAAAGTGTGCTTTCTTCAGAACATTTCTCTTGAATGGATTGGTTCGTTCCCCCGTTCCCTGTGCCACGACTCGGAAATTGAATTTGCCATACCTGCCCTTTGCTCCTCGTCAGAACGAAATCTCTCGTCAAACCCGACAGGCTTACTGCCAGGAAGTGGCTCACGAGCTGATCCATATGCAAATGAGGAAAATAGATCAGGGCACTGGGCCGGTGCCTCCCTGGACTCTCTGTTATCTAGGCGAGGGTAGCGGGGACGCGGTTTACAGAAGAATCAGTGCAAAGATGAGGGAGTGGGAAGAGACGGTTCTCGAAAGCTCGAACCGGAGCACACCCTGCCTGAAATAGAGTCAAGGTCAGGATTTGTGTATTCCAGGTAGGGAACGGGCTAGGAGTTCTCAGTTAACCGGCCGTAGTTGAGAGAAATTAGCGAGTGGGCCGCGAGTGCACTATCGCGGTTCTATCTCCCGTGTGCTGGGATTTCCTTATTTCTTGCTGTCTCTCGTTGGCAAAGCGAAAGCAAACCGTTGTCAAGCGGACAAGTGGGAAGGGGCACGAGCGTTTACATGTCAGAGAAGGGTTTAAGTGTGTCAACGACGCGTCCAAATCCGAGAAAAAGAAACGACATCAACGCCTCGTCTGGCGCGGCCACGAAGAGCACACATTTAAAGCTTACAGAGGTCGAGGTTTTTGCATTTCAGAGAAATGCTCCGGAGGCTTGCAAAGAAAACCCATCTTGGGCTTACGAAGGAAAGCTTCGTGAGCTTACAAGGAAAGCTTCGTGAGCTTGCAAAAGATTTTTTTTTTTTTTTTTGCACTGCGATGTAAAGAAATCCCTTGCAAAAAAAGGCTTTGTGATGCAATGACAGTTTCTATTTTTCGTAACGTTGTTTTGACTGGTTGTGTTCTTTGTTGGGACGCGACCGGGACGTGTCAAATGTCTCGTGTGTGCAGACTGTAGGGCGTCGGGATTTGAGCACATAATCCCGATTTGGTATTGTAAAATGACATCGATTCCCGACCGCCTGGGCATCCTTCGGCGCCGGAGCACTCGACCTCTTAGAAGACACCTGAGGCTGCGGCAGCCGGCGGTAGCTTGTCAGTTGTTTGGTGGCCCCGGTGGCCCCGCTGGCCCGCCCACTCCACCTTGATACTCTCTTATTGCTTTACGACGGCATCGCCGGGCATCGCTGCACAGGTGTGATTATCGCGAGCTTTTGGGACGCTTACCGGCTCTCGCACTCGCCGCCCCGCGCCGCCCCGCACTCGAGGCTGCCCCTAATCGAGTCGTTAATCAGTGCCAACAGGTAGCCCTGGCCAAAGTGACGAAATTGGAGGGACCCTTTAATTCGAGTGCGGAAAATCTGAATGACCGAGCAGATACCGTAGGAGCGGTGCAGCAACCGAGCGTAGGGACAGACACTCGCCCCTGCTGTACTATACCTCACCTTCACACTCAGGTAAGTTGTCGAACCAGAGTCGAACGGATCCGAAACAGGTATGTAGGAGATTGTCGTCAAATTGGTAAATTCGGAACCGATTTACTGTAATACTTTCTTTAATGCATTTCTTTAAAATCTGTTTGTTTTTTTTCAATCTAGAATTTACAAAATCAATATGGTGTGTACTTGTTCATGCGGTTCAAGTAGTAGCACCGCGTTGCACCATGGTTGCTCTGTGCGTTCGTAGCGTCGCGTTAGCGGGCAGCGACTCTGATGTCGGAAAGGTGCATTCACCCCAACAGCTCACTGCTATGGGGGCATCCATATACCACGTGACCGAATTGGGGGGAGGGGGGTGTCAGCCACAGGTCACGCTCCTATATTAAATACATGGGAAGGTTAGGTTTGCCAGGTCACGCGGGGGGAGGGGGGTCTAAAAGTGGCATATTTTGGGTCACGTGGTATATGGATGTCCCCTATTGAAATCGTGGCCATCGCCGTTCAGTGGGCCGTGCGAGGGCGGTGCCTTCGCGGTCGTCCTTAACTGATTTTGCCGTCACGGGAAACCAATATCGGTCCCAGCCTCAGGGCTGCTAGGACTGTACCACGAGGCGCCTACACCCGGTGAAATACAAAACGCCGCCTTTACTGTCGTGTCGGCGCATAAAATGTTCCTACCGAGAACGGGCCTCGCATTCGCGCTTTTTCCATTTCAGTCGAACTACTTTCTTTAACTCGCCGTCCCGTCCCGTCCCGGGGCACCACTTAATCTACGGCCTTTTCCTCGCTCTCGTTCTTTGTCGGTTGCACGCGCTGCGCCGCTGCGCGCTCCCGAGCCGACATACTGCCACTGCCACCACTGCCACCCCTGCCGGCTCGCCGCCGTACAACGCGCACAAATTTTGTTTCCATTTATTATTGTGACTCCGCAGCCCGGTCCATCTGTTCGTGTGCACGTGACGGGTGGGGCGGGCGGCGGGCGTAGGCTGGCGGGCGGTGAGGGACAGGAACGGTCCCGACATAACCGCCTCGCGGTCCTGTAGCCTTGATGACGGTCAGCCGCCCATTAGCACACCCGCGATGCGGACCGGACGTGTCCGTCAATATGAAAGAGAGAGAGAGAGAGAGAGAGAGAGAGAGAGAGAGAGAGAGAGAGAGAGAGAGAGAGAGAGAGAGAGAGAGAGAGAGAGAGAGACAGACACACAGACAGACAGACAGAAAGACAGACAGACAGACAGACAGAGACAGACAGAGAGAGAGACAGACAGACAGACAGACAGACAGACAGAACACAATGGAAAATTGAAATCACGGGCGCCGCGCTGCCGCCGCTGTGGCAAGAGCGCTGTACTAGCGCCGCTAAGCGCCGCTAAGCGCCGCTGTGCGGTCTGGCGAGAAATTACCGTCGCGCCGCGTCGCCGGGGGCCTTTCCTTTCCACCATGACCTCGGCAGTCCGTCACATTCGACTGGAATCAAGCAAGACACATCGGGCGCGGACCATGGATCCACACAGACCCAAATTGTATTTGTTTCATTTTTGCTCTGATTGTTTCTAGCTATGAAAAATGATCCGTTTAAGAAAATTTCAACCACTATCGCTACTGTCTATCGCGGTTATTGGTACTTTTTACTGCTCCTTCCCCGTGTTGCCTTCCGGGTGTCGCTCGAGTCGTCCCCTCACAGTGTACACACACGCACACTTACGCGTCCGTCTGTGACCGTGCGACAAGCGCGGCGGTGGCGCGCTTCAGCAGGACGTCGTCGCCGTAAATGTATTCAATGCGGCCAATGGGCGGGAACCACATGCAGACCGTCAAGGTTGACGCCTCCGTGCACGGCCGGTGTGGTGTGGCGCTCGGTACCGGTGTGCCTCACGGTGTTGGAGTGCCTCACGTCGGTCTCGCCGCCCCCACGGCTGCCCCCAGCTGCCCCCAGCTGCTCCCTGGCACGGGCCGTCGCCGTCGGCCAGGGCCCGTGCCTGCAATGGCGTGTGTCCTAGCTCGCGTCAGGCGCGTTGCTCGCGACACTCTCAGGGCGCCGCGCCGCCGCCACCACTACCGCCGCCGCCGCCGAGTCTAAAAACGGTCCTGGGTAAGCAAAGGGAAGGGGATGCCAGTTGCCCTCCGACGAGATGGTGGCCCTCGGGCCTCGCGCGCCTCGCGGGCCTCGGGGCAGCGAGGAGGAAGGAAGCGCACATGCCGCGATCCGGCCGACACCGGTGGCGGTGGGCCGGCGGGCCGGTGGGCAAGACGCAGATTGACGCAGGTCTGGCCCACGCCCCCCCACGCCATGCCGCTGCCGTGCCGTCATAGGTGTGGTGAGGGGAGGAAACGGCAGCCCCCGGCAGCCGGCCGTCCCCGGCCAAGCAAACACTCACCCTTCCTCGTAAGGACGCAGTCGAGCTGTTTGTGCCGGTGGTGGCGCTTACTCGCCGGTCAACACGGGGGCGGTTGCGGCCTCACGCAGCAACAGGCAACAACAGCCTCCGGGGGTGCGATAGGATGGGGGCGGCACGAGCACGAGACCCTCGCGAACACCGCGCAACACTGTAACCGCGAGCTGTCCGAGCCGAGCAGCACCTTCGCACGACACCGACTGACAGCCAGCCAAGTGGACACGTCGGGGGCTCCCGGCCCCGGCCCGAGCGCGAGCGAGGCGGGGCGGCGTGCGGCGGGGGGCACGACGGCGTGGTGGACGCCCCCACCGACCCCCCCGGGGGCCCCCGTGGCCGCCGTCCGCCGCCGCCGATGAAGGACCACGGCCACGCCTCCTCCGCCGCGCAGGTACCGCGGGGTGCCGCAGGTACCACATAGGTACCACGGGTACCTACGGCGGAGGCACCCCCGGCCTGCCCTTCCACCTCCTCCCTCCGCTGAGGTGAGTGCCGGCGAGTGCGAGAGCTTGAGAGAGAAGGTGCATTGATAAAACACCGCTGACGTCACGCGGCGTCGCAGTTTTCCTGTCTTCATTCCCCACCGAGGTGTAAGCACAGAGTCGTGGGAGTTGAGGGGGGTGGGGGGGGGGGATGGCTCGGTGAGGGGTGGTGAGTGTGAGACGGATAGCGAGGTGGGATTGGTGTACCACAACTCGGGCCGTACGAACCGGGAAAAACGATGGTGATCGTGGGTTCGAATATCTGCCCCTGCGACCTTAAATATTCGACTTTAACTCCTACCGATTCGTCACGCTCACAGTTGGTTGTGATCAAGCCCATAACAAGCGATTCGACTCTTGGTGGATACTATTTCGGGAGGCGGGGGAGATGGGCAGTGGCTGGCTGTCGTGCTGTTTGCATTCCTCTGGCAGCCTCAGCTGCGCCACCGCGCGCCCTAGCCAAATTTGAACTGGGTCTAATCAGTGCTGTATTCATGTCCCCTGCGGGCCCTGGCCCGTGGCCGCACCGCACCACACACGGGGGCCCGGGGGCCCGGGGGCGCGCGTCAACAGCATCAGGACCCCTTTGATACACGGGCTGAAGGCGAGATTTGCGCTGATTGCATGGGATTGCATTGCATGGGGTTTCTACTGGCTATTCGATTGGGTGTGCTCCGACGAGCCGGTGGTCCGCCCTCGTACAGTCCGCGGTCAGGGCGAGCGCCTGTCAGATGACGGGGTAGGCCAGCCCGCTTGACACGCGTGTCATGCTTGACTTGCTGTTGCCTACCCACCAGGCGCTCCCCCTCAGCGCCGGAGGTCCGCTTCATTAGTGGACAGCACACGGGGTGCTACTCCGTACTCCGGCAGTGAACTGGATTGTCCCAAAGAAAGAGCCAGGTGTCGCTTATCACCTCCCTGAGATTGGACCCACTTCGGGCGGTCCGCGTCCAGGCTACCGCCGCAACCGCCGCCGCTACCGCGCAGGGCGCACGTCTGTTGCTCTCTGACGCAGGCCGAAGGCGCGCCAGCTTTTGAACTGTGGCGAAGACTGTTCCTCACTCGTCACTGGCTTCCCCTCACCCGGCCCGGGCCACCCTTCTCTCATGCCCCCATACCTCCCCCCCCCCCCCCCCCCCCCATGCGGGCAGCCAGGGGCAGCCTGTACAGCCTCAGCCTGCCCCCCCGGCGCGCCGCCGGGACCAGCCCTGCAGGCTGCGAGCCCCTCTACAGCATGGACGGATCTGAACAGGCAGCAGCAACCATCCCGACGATGACCGCGAATGCAGGACCTTATCTGCAAATCGTCCGCCGCCGCTAGACAGCGCCGGTCCCTTCCTGAGGGGGCAGCTCACGCCGCCTGTTGTCACCGAGACCCCGCACGTGCACGTGACCGCACACGGCTCACACGGCAACCAGGTAAAGCCGCAGCAGGCCTGTGAGGGCCGAGCCGCCTTAAGTAGGGCAGTCAATGATATCTCGGGTGCAGTTAATTGACGCCGCTGCTTCCATCCGGTATCCGATATCCTCTCGAGTTTGTTTTCGCCGGTCCGCTGGATAGCGCAGCTCATGTGGATCACCCGGCCCTCCCGAGGTGTGGGGAAGGGGAAGGGGGGGGGGTGATCTCGCCCTCCTCGCAGTGCCGGTTCGGGTTTGCAATCCGCTCTCTGCTACCATCGCCGTCTTGGCAAATCGTAAAATTCATGACGCTTTGCTAATTGTGAGCACCCCTGCCCTCCCCCCCACAGAGACGCAAAGGCGCTAATCATCCCCATCTGAGACCAAGAAGAAGAAGGCACCGGTCGGCACTTCGGCACCAGATTCGGCGCACAACAACAGCACTGCAAACCTGCCCCGCAGGCCGCTGAGGCCGGCTGTGTCGTGCTGCTGCTGCTGCTGCTGCTGCTGCTGCTCAACAGGCTGTGGAACATAAGGAAGTCACAGACGCTTATTTCTTATTTTCACGACCCGTTTGCGGCGCGTGATTGAAATGATTTTACTTCCGCGAGAATTATTCGGGCGGTGCCCTGCGGTGCCCGGTCCCTGTCGCGTGGTAACCAGTAGGACCCCAAACCACCTGACGGGACGGGGACATTGAAATAATTTTGTTGCTCAGATTTTAAGTCTTCCAGGGGTTAAGTGCGTCGGGAACCAGGCCTGGAGGCGTGAGGGACCCCGGACCGCGTCAGTGACCATCTGCTCCCAGCTCCGGGAGCAGCTCCGGGGAAATGACACGTGGTTTGCGAACGCACCCCCAAGTCGTGCACACCGGCGTTCAACTCTCACTTTCGTCCCTGACCGATTGGTGCCACCATGCAGTATGGGCCCCCGCCCCCGCCCGCCCGCCCCGAGTCCCGTCCTAAGGCATCAGCTGCTAGAGCACTACGGCACCATTTGGGCGGGGGGTGGAGAAGAGGCCCGCACAACGATCGCCCAGTGGTGCGGTGGGTACTTTTCCGTGTGTAACGACAAGTGGCCGATATTCGCCACGGTTAGCGGTCGCGGACCGGGAGCACTACATGCGACTGCGGCTATACAGCTCGCAGCCGCGGCGTCGCTGTCCCGAGCCCGAGCCGCCACCTAGTGCGGTGCCGCAGTCTGCTGCTACTGTGTGGAGGCCAGCGCCCGCCGGTTACGCAGCCATTCGCGCCGCTGAGCTTGCTGTGTTGCCTGGCCCCTGGTCTGCAGGCTGCGAGCGCCTTAGCCTTTGAGCCTGTGCCCCTCCGCGCCTAGCCCCCTTATCGTCAGAGGGCTTTAGACAGTGGCAGCTCGCGTGCTGTTTGTTATCAGTACAGTTCCTTCCCTTGCAAATTTACACGAATTAGTTGGACTCACGGACTGAACTTCGCCATTGCATTGTCAATTGGGTTTACCCAACTGCGCATTTTTGGTTAATTGTTTTTGAAAGTCCGCATTTTATCAGACCCACAGGTTAGGCAACAGAAAAACAAGCTGTACTCAGCGGTAAAATTTATTAAAAATCAAGTACGACATCAAATATATTCACATGTTAAGGCTCTATCATCATAAATCATTAACAAAACAGCTCCCTACTTAAAAAACAAAAAACAGAATGATCATATAAAACATATAAAATCTATCAACAGTAGAAGTTGGCATTGATGTTACATGATTCACAAAAGTGTTTCACAATGAAAAATAAAAATGACACACACGACACAAGAGCCTGTCATGACAAATCTGGTGCATTTCAAAGAATGGTTAACACGTAATACTGATCTCCACTTCCAAAGCTATCAAAAAATACAAAATATTGACAGGTCATGTAAGAGCAGTCTTGGCAAGATGCACACAAGATGCTTAAATTGACAGTGCCAGCAATTGTGGTGACGTGGCATGTTAAATTTAACACAATCACAATTGTCCAGTTTGACTATTATGCCTTTCCAGCAGCTTTGGCAAAATGATTTCTTGAAATAATCAGCCTCTGGATCTGGGAAGTACCCTCATAGATTTGGAAAATTTTGGCGTCACGCATGAGCTTCTCAACAGGGTATTCGGAGTTAAATCCATTGCCTCCGAAGATCTGAAAAGGGATAATTAACGTTACAGTCAAGAATTCCTAATGTGCACACATTGAAGATGGAGTTAAAGAAATTTCAAACAAGATATTTTACATACCTGCACAGCATCAGAAGCACACTTGTTGGCCATATCAGCAGCAAAACACTTGGCAATAGAGGCATGATACGCTGTACTCTTTGAACCACGGTCAGCTTCCCATGCAGATCTCATCCAAGCCAGACGGGAAATCTCGTATGCTTGAGCCATGTCCGCAATCATAAAGGCAACTGCTTGATGGTTTGCAATCTGAGTTCCAAATGTTTTTCTCTCTAAAGCATACTTAGTGGCCTCATCCAGACAACGCCGAGTCAAACCAGTGGCACCAGCAGCAACCTTAAGGTAATAAAAGAAATAAATTAATGGTAACTTCTGGATTTCAAAAATCAATTACAGCATTTTTTTTTTTTTTTTTTGGGGGGGGGGGGGGAGAAATTCTCTGACTTACAGGAGGTCGAGTCTTGTCAAATGTCCCCATAGCAATTTTGAATCCAGCACCTTCTGCACCTAGCACATTTTCTTTTGGTACCCTCACATCTTCAAAAGTGATGCCACGTGTATCAGAGCACCTTTGGCCCATGTTAATTTCCTAAGGACAGATTAACATTGTCAGAGCACATACAAAAAAATATGTGACCTATTTAATTGTAGACACTCATGGCTTATAACAAACCTTCCGGCCAGGAGTCACTCCAGGGGTATCAGCATCAACAATAAAACCAGTGAAAGCCTTGCTTGCAGGGCACTTAGGGTCAGGATTGGTTCTAGCCAGAAGGAAATACCTGCAAAAAAAAAAAAAAAAAAAAAAAAAAAAAATTTCAATGATGGACTTAATCAAAGTCTATCCTTCATGCTCTTTTTAGGAGTACCTACCAGTTGGCCACACCACCATTAGTGATCCACATTTTCTGTCCATTCACAATATATTCATCACCTTTCTTCTCAGCACGTGTCTTAATTCCGTTGACATCAGAGCCTGCACCAGGCTCTGTGACACCATAGGCCTAAAAAACCCATGAAATATGAAGTTAAAAAGATGTCAGAATTACGTTCAATATTAACACTACTGTGAAGTGCGATGCATACAGCAACGAGAGGCTCCTCAAGTAAACGACCCAAGTACTTCTTCTTTTGCTCCTTGTTGCCAGCAATCAGCACAGGAGTTTGCTGAAAAAGAAACAGCAAAATTAAAACAGAAAACTGTCAAGGTTCTGTCTCAGAAGACAAATCATTCAAACTATTTGCACTCTAAGAGCATGTGCAGAAAAAATACAGGGAAAAGAACTTACACCAAGACCACTTGCTTCCAGAGCTGTCTTTACACCAGTGCAGCCATAGGCAAACTCTTCAGCAATCAAACAACCATCAAAAACACTCAGCTCCATACCACCTGCAAAGTGTAAACCAAATGCATGGTAAGATTGTGATATCACAAACTGACAGTCTTTTACAGTTTTAATTACAAACCAATGTCTGCTGGAATATGGTTGTTCAGGAGACCAAGCTCCCACGCCTTCTTGATGATGTCCCATGGGTACTCGCCAGTCCTATCTAACTCCGCTGCCCTGGGAATAATCTCTTCCGCAGTGAACTTCCTTGCAAGTTCCTGGTATTCCTGCTGCGTCTCATTCAGTTCTGCCAAACAAAACAAAGAAAACAAAATTAATCAAAACTCAGATTCTTGTGCATAAAACAATTACGAAGATGTATATGAAGCAGCATAAAACAGAGTCTTCACACACCGAAATTGAATCCATTAGGGCTGGTGGCACTGGAGTACTTGCGGCTGGCTGAAGTGCCACGAATAGCACTCAAGGCAGGGCGGCTAGCAGCACGAGCAAGCTGTAGGACAAAGTTTCAATAATCAAGGGGTGCTTTTCCAGCCGGTGGAGTGATTCTTACAGGGACTACCAGGAATTGGATAGGGGCAGCAGATAGAATTATTTGTAACAAAATGCACTCCTATATTTTTGCACTGAGATATGGCCCCGTAAAATCACACACCTATTCAAAACGAAACCCGAGAAAATCGACCACAACCCCAATCACACGGCTGCGGCTGCTGAACTTCGGTCCGCCAGAAGACAGTGGCAGTCACACATAAGCCACAGTGCAAAGGTCACGTCACCCGTAACCGCTTATGAATAACCCGCACTGCTTGTGAATAACCCATAACTCCAAAAGTCATCGCGTCAGGACAGTGTCAGAACAAACCTGCTGCAAAGCTGCCATGGTGAGGACTAGACTGGACACGATGAAAATTCAAGGGTGAAAATGCCGGCTGAACGGTTGCCAGTAAACTGAATGACTGGCAGACTGACACAGAGCAACGGCAACAGACCGCAGCTGGCTGAACAACGCAGAACTGGCTGGCAGCAAGTAGCCAGGCGGGCAGCCAGCCAGTCAGCAGCCAGCCAGTCAGCCAGGCAGGCAGGCAGGCAGGCAGACCGGCAGTGTAATCGCAGGGCTGACAACTACAACTCGGACGAACCCTGTACTCGGTGTTTTATTTTGTTTTGTTTTTGTAGACTCGCGGCTCCCGCCCCTGGGACGGTTCGCTGAGTTTGTTTGGCTCCTGTCGCGTTAAAGCGTCATGGAGCACCTTTTCGCTCAGGACAATTCTTATGTCGTTCATGAGCTCGAGTGCAGCCGCAGAGGTACAGCTGTACCCTATCCATAACTCTAATTGCGCCCAGTGTGCACTATCAGACACTTGACGAGAGCACACGCAGCAGGCTCGGCTCGACTTTCAACCTGGTCGTTCGACCAGCGTGAATGTGTTTGTAGACGTCAGGCTGGCAGTGGACGGACCGGAAAGGAGCAGGAGGGGGGAGGGGGAAGTCCTCACAGCACACAAGATCTGTAGGGGTCAATCCAAGGCCCAATTTGGTTAAGTCGCTTGGAAATCGCACCTTCCTGCTCCCCTCCTCGTGTTAGCTGGTGTTAGTTGTGTCCGCGCCAATGCAGTACCGGTGCTCCTCCCTCCTCCCCTGGCGAGGGCTGAGGCGAAGCCAGACGTGCCGACCTTCAAACAACTTGAAATCTGTCTGTAACCTTGTTTTCATATAATCTTTGATAAGGTCCAACCCAACCTTTGCCCCCCCCCCCCTGGGTTAATGCTTAAGATCGCACGCCTTTGAGAAGGGTCGGGCGTCGGTGTTTTTCTATAACAACAGTTACGTTTCGTCTTGGTCCAGCTACTTTACAGCAAGCAGAAACTGAGCATTGATTGCGTGTCGGAAACATTCCTCCAACAGCGGAAACCTTTGCACCGAACAGACATTCACCCGCCATCGCTAGGGCTGCCGAGGCCGAGCCAAGAGATGGCGAGATGGTGAGCTCCGGTATGGCGGGGAGCGTATAAGATAGAAATTTCCAACAACTGGCTTTGGTTTTCGTGCGAAGCGAGCTACTCCGTGTGATCTCAAAAACAACAACAAAACAACAACACACAAACACTGCGTGAAAAGCGGTGTGTTCAAAAAACCGAGTGGGGCACTTTTTTCGGCATTCAGATTGAAGTAAACATGGTGGGGAGTAAACACTTGACGCACGCGAGTGCCGGTCTCGGTACTTTCTATTTCTTGCAGCGGCAGCTGGCGCCGCTAGCAGCGCTGTGCGCCCGCCGTCCTCTGGATAGGCAACCCATACGCCGACGCCGGCTGGGGATAGCCAGCCTCACAGGCGCCGACGGCGCCGCCGTTGGTTGAATGTCGTGTCGTATCGGCCTGGATGACAAAGCTCGTGTTGCATGTGTCCGGCAAACACTACGTTATAGTTTTCTATTAGTTTTTAGAATTGACTAGCAGGAAATAAGGGTAAAGGCGACAATAGCATTGCTCTGCATCGGCTTCGAGGGAAGGAGGGGGACGGAGGGGCGGGGCCCCGGGCGGGAGGGGGTGATAACGGGGTTCCTGCCCCCTCCGCCCCCACCCACCTTGCTTTGCTCTGCTCCCCCCCCCCCCCAAGAATTTCTCACGCCCTCTCGACCCTCCCTCTTCCGGGCCGGCCCGGGGAGGGGGGGGGGGGGAGCTTTGATAGGGAAGGTCATGGAACGCGGGTGGGTGTGTCGACGTAGGGGCGGGGTGGGGCGGGCCCTTGGTGGCGAGGGTCTTGGCGAATGTAGAATGTAGGTGCGTGCGGCATGCGGGCCCCCCCACGGTTGTATATGAGATCGGAACAGGAAAGGCGAAGCCTCTGTGTCTCTCCTGCCCCCCCCCCTTCCCTCCCCCATGGTCGCCTTCCTCTCAATTCTCCATGCCGGGACTGGGCGGGGCCGGGGCGCGTCCCTCAAGCAGGAGCGTCGCTAGGCGCCTCCTCCCCCCTCCACCCCCCTCCTCCCCCTCGCTGCCGCAACGTCACAACATTCTTCCGATTCAGGCATTTGCCGCGAGAGCGCGCATGGTCCCGCACCGCCACAACATGGTAGCTTTGTGTCAATTTTCGTAGCGGTGTTTTCATTTCAATCATTCCCCGTTTATTTTCGCCGTCCCGGCCTAAAGACAGCCGTTTGCTGAAGTGAGTTTGGGTGCACATTGGCTGCGCCTGCGCGCACACGTGCAGGACGCGGCAGGGCAGGCGACTTTGAAGGGTTTCCCGTGTACTGTGTTGTTAAACTTGGTTATAGGCTTTCCTCTCCTCTTTTCTCTCTCCTGCCGAAGGCTTTTCATCAGCGAGCCCACGTACTAAATGAAGGCAAGCACCTGGCTGCCGTTCTGGGCTTGTTTGTTCGAGGATTATTTACCCAGTGCGTACCGTTCTCGCTTCCCACCTGTCCGCCCAACACCTCTGAACGGTATCCAACAGGGTGTTACCATATTATGGGAAGTGTATTTTCCCCAAATTTAGGTTATCTCTGTACTGAAAAATATCTCTAAGTTGTGTGTAGAGTTATCGCGTACTCATTGCGTGCCTGACTGAAGGCCTGCTACCTGGGATTAGGGACAGTGCATTAGTGACCCTGTTGTCATGGAAATTTGTAAATACACTAAGTGGGCGTGTATTAAGGTTAAGCAGGGCAAGCTGATGTTGAGGGCTGCACACACTATCTGACTGGAAATATTGCTGAATCCTTGCAGTACTCAATGCAAATCAATGAGCCTTTTAGCACTCTTTGGCCAACTTGGTGTTATAAATGCTGTTAAAATTTGCTTTTACATTTTCCACTTTCTTGTCTTGTTTTCAGTACATATATTCAACCATGTTCAATAAGAAAAAGAAGAGGCCTCAAATATCACCTCCCACAAACTTTGAACATCGAGTTCATACAGGTTTTGACAAACGTGAAGGACGTTATGTTGGACTACCTTTACAATGGGCCAGCATTGTTGGGAACAACCAGATTCTCAAGAGTAGCAACCGTCCCTTACCGTTGGTGGATCCTTCAGAAATCACCCCCACAGAAATCCTTGACTTGAAGGTAAGGGAAGTGCTCCTAAAAATGATTGTCACTTAGAAAAGATTGCTGACTTTTAACACCTGCACTTATTTATTTAGACAATAGTGAGAGGAGGAGAGACCTCTCGTCCTGGAAGTGTCATTAGAGGGAATATTGAGAATGGTAATGTAAGTAATATAAATGGAATACCGAAGACATCAAGTGTTGCAAGGTCAAACTCCTTGCGATCTTCAAGCCCGCCACGTCTACGGAGAGATTACAGAACTAATGCCAATGTGCCACCTGCTGTGCCTGAAAATGAAGTCCTTATGGGACCTGGAGGTGGTCCACAGGGTCAGTTGCCTCCTCACATGGAACAACCTTACCCATTGCCTGCACATCGACAAGACAACAGACCGATGAATTATGTATGTGACTTCTGTTAAGTTTTTTTTTATTCTGTAGGTATGATAAGATTGTAGAATTTCTATTGTGATCTATTCTGCAGCTAAAGCCAGGGCCAACTCCAGAATGGGGTCCTGCAGATCATAAAAGACCTCTTTCTTCTGAAATTGACTACAGAGGTGGTCCACCCTACCTGCAAAATCATCAGACAAATGGAAATGCCCAGCCACAGGTAAGGAATGGACTCAATCTTTCTTCAAACTTCAGTTATCAGCTTTTATCATTCTGTTACATTTTGTGGTTATATTTATGCTATCATGGACTAGTTGCAAATTTGCAATTGTCAATATTTGCGGGTAATGTACATCCAACTTCCTACCTACACCACATACCCCAGTGTCTCCATATTTTTAAGATTCTGTCATCTAATTGTGTTTTCTGCTTATTTACATGTGATTATTATTTTTACAGATGCATGTACCTCATGGTAACATGAACAATGCACCTCTGCAGGATGGTGGTTACCAGTCAAATTATGCCAGTCAGCAAGCACCTCCCAGACCACCTCACCACCATCCAGGCTCATACCAACACCAGAACCAGAACCCTATCAATACCATGCATGGTGGTGTACATCCAGGACAACAACTTCAGAACCAGCCTCAGAGGCCACTGTCTCAAAACATGGGTCC
The DNA here is from genome assembly GCA_038380765.1 of Odontothrips loti. Taxonomy (NCBI): domain Eukaryota; kingdom Metazoa; phylum Arthropoda; class Insecta; order Thysanoptera; family Thripidae; genus Odontothrips; species Odontothrips loti. The sequence continues at coordinate 19,628,701 of CM076248.1, read as the reverse complement.
ACTCCATGTTCAGGCACCATCTAATGTGAACAAGGTATGGAAGGTCATTTAATGCCAGAATTGTCTTCATTTAGAACTTTTATTGTATATGGTTTGTGTAAACAATGGGTTGTTCTATTTCCTTTAGATGGCTATGACTAATGAAATGCACAGGATGCAACCGCATCCATCACCTGACCAGAACCAGAATGTGAAGCCTGGTGCAAATAATACTATATCCGCGGGCAACTTACCTGTGAGCTCTAATAGCACTCAAAATAACAATGTGCAGTCAGCTGCTGCGGCGGCTGCCGCTGCTGCTGCCGCAGCCGCTGCTGCAGCTAGTAAACAACACCATGAACAGTTAAGACTGACACATGAACAGTTCCGTGCTGCTCTTCAAATGGTGGTGAGCCCTGGCGACCCTCGAGATCATCTTGAGCAGCTCATGAAGATAGGAGAGGGCTCCACAGGAACTGTGTGTATAGCAGCTGACCGAAATACTGGCCGTCAGGTTGCAGTGAAAAAGATGGACCTCAGGAAACAACAGAGGCGTGAATTGCTGTTCAATGAGGTATGAGCAATGACAAGGAATTGCCTTTTGTTTGTCTTGTTTCATGCAGCATTCAAAGTGCCACTACAACCATGTTTCATTTTGTAGGTTGTAATTATGAGAGATTATCACCATCCAAATATAGTGGAAATGTATGACAGCTTTTTAGTCAATGATGAACTATGGGTTGTCATGGAATATCTGGAGGGTGGGGCATTGACAGACATTGTTACTCATGCTCGAATGGATGAGGCCCAGATTGCCACTGTTTGTCGTCAGTGCCTTAAAGCACTCGCTTATCTTCACTCCCAGGGTGTTATTCACAGAGACATTAAGAGTGATTCAATTCTCCTTGCTGCAGATGGAAGGGTAAGGATATTAACATGTAGCTGTATTTTGCTTTCCTTTTGTCTTTCTGTTAATGTTAGTGACTTGATTCATTCAGTTTAAATTAAATTGTTTTATTTGTATCATCCAGCTGAATGTATTTTGTTTTGCTGATTTAGGTCAAGCTATCGGACTTCGGTTTCTGTGCTCAAGTTTCCCAGGAGTTACCAAAGAGAAAATCACTTGTAGGAACACCTTACTGGATGTCTCCAGAGCTCATTTCACGGCTGCCATATGGGCCTGAAGTGGACATTTGGTCTTTAGGTATGTAACAATTAATTGAGGTTTCTCTATGAAATAACTATAGTACATGGTACTACATAGGTATTTTGTTTATGTTGGAACAGGAATTATGGTGATTGAAATGGTTGATGGAGAGCCTCCATTCTTCAATGAACCACCTCTTCAGGCAATGCGCCGTATAAGGGACATGCCTCCCCCTAAACTGAAAAACACTCACAAGGTTTGCATTTTGAACTGTAATAATTTTAATTTCTCATTAAGTGCAAGTCCCTAAAGGGATATGCAAAATTTTGCACAATTTGTCTTCATTTTGTGATTCCCTCTCAGGTGTCACCACGTTTGCAAGGATTCCTGGAACGAATGTTGGTGCGTGATCCAGCTCAGCGAGCTACTGCAACTGAGCTGCTTCAACATCCTTTCCTACGGCAAGCTGGTGCCCCCGCATTGCTTGTCCCTCTCATGCGTGGGTCACGCCATAGTAACTGCTGAAAACTCTTGTTTTTATTCCCTCTGCTGTGGCCATGGGGTACTTGTGGGTACTTGTGACTTGCTATTAGTGCCTTGAATACTTTTGGATTATCCAAATTTCTAACTATTGAGAATCAGTTTTATGGTGTTTTTATTCTAGGAGTTATTGTGTTACCTCACATGGAAACCTTCTGAAAGGGATTGAGAAACTCTACATTTAAGATGAATCAAGATTTTTTTTTTGTTTTTGAAAAAAAAAAAATTAACTAATAATTCCATTTTCAAGTAAGGTTGTAGTTCTCCTTGTATAATTACTCTCCACAGATCTGTTTGTTTATTTATATATGTAAATATATTGTTGGCTATTGTGTATTTTGTGAATAAGTTTGACCATGTTACTATGTGATAGTGATGAATGCCAGTTTGTTTTATAGATCTATTTTCTTTTATGTTATTTGTGCCTCAGCATCTAGTTGAGGAATTGGGAATGAGCTTTAAAAGATTGTACATGCAATGTTAGACATTATTTTAGCAACTGTTTTTAGAATTGTAATGGGCTTTGCAAATTTTGAATGTTGTCATCATTGGATTGTGAAGTCCACTTGTTTTCTTGTTTAAAAACTTACTCCATTGCAGTGTTGTAAATATTTAAAAAGTGGCTAATGTGTAACATTTGGATTTTATTTAAATATATGTATCATAGTGTACAGCAATGAGAAGGATCAACTAACAGTGTATTGACTCTTGACTAGTATACAATTTTATCATATGTGGATAAAATGTATTGCCTCTTTTGCTATGAATTTTTTGGGTGACCATGGTCATTCTTTATGTCTACCCTTTTCTACCATATACATTGTGTCCTTTTAACTCAGTCTGTTCTAGTTGCATTTTAATGACTTCCTCAAAATTCCAACCCACTGGGATGTCATCTGTTGGTTGTTCTTATTTGTTTGTCCAACCTAGAATTCTATAATGTCCATTTTCTCACTCGAAGTATTAATCATGTGAAATCTCGTTTAGTTTTATTTTTGTATGCAAAGTATTTGTTTTGTATTATGAGATTGTTTTTAATATGTGAAACAGTGTTTTTTGTTTCTGAAATTGTTCAAGATTTTGCTGTGGTAGTTCTACTCAGTATTTGTAAGGCCATGACCATGCCGAATCTCTCGCTTAATTGATTATCTAAGATAAATTTTCTAGACACAGTTTCTTCAACGTGGGAGCTAGGAATTATGAATTGTTCCCTTGTATTCTCCCCTTTTCCCTAACGGTAATACTAAACACTCCCCCGGTAGTCAATTCACCTGTTATCAGTATTAGTTGAGTATTTGTTTGTAGGGGAGCAAAGAAATTTCTTTTTGTCATCCCATCGGGCATTTTTACATTTGATGTATCCCCTTTTTTATCATTGTTAAAATTTTGTTGCATTCCTCAAGTTTCTATGTACTCTGTAGCTTGCGTTTTGTTTACCTTGTAAAGTGGTGTAAGATTTTGCATCTGCTGTCCCCTATCATTCCAACTTCTTAGCTTGTGTAATCATGTTCATTTACCTAGTTGTGTAATGTTGTGTCCATGTTAGTTTGGAATCAGTTGAATCATGAATCCATTGCATTTAGTCAGTTATGGATAGTCATGTACCATTTATTGTATCAAGTGAAATTTGTTTTTGTCATCATTCCTTGAAGATTCCGTATTTGAAATCTTTTTAGCAGATTAACTCGCGTTTACTGACAATATTGTGTTGAGGCTATCCCTGAAAAGACATGAATCTGTTTTGACCTTTGTTTCTATATACTTGGCATAGTGTACTACTATTGTAGTAAGTTTTGACTCTAGTAGCATTTTCATACCAACTATTTGTAACCTTTTTTTATTAGACTGCAAGACTCTTGTTCTTTGTGCCTTATTCCTGAAGGTCTGCAAATTTTTTAATGTGTTTTTAGACTAAATCACCATATTTTTTATACCACATTTGACTTTTAGGTCTCGTCTTGAATTTGAAGTGTTCCTATATTCTGCTAGGAACTTTCAAGGGTGCCAGGGTTTCTCGAATAAATGTAACAGTATGGATCATACTTTAAAAATACATATGGTTCTCTTCTTTTCATATCAGTCCGTCAGGGTCCAATCAATGTTTAAATAATGTGTAAGCAGATTAGGAAAAACTTTTTATCTCTCAATGATTATTGTCTGCAACTTGCCATGTTACTGCATTCCAGAAACCTCGTAGGAAGTGCTCATTTAATGTTGACTCTTTGTTGTAAATAGTGTGTTGTAGTTAGTTTTGCATGTCACAGTGTATAGGACCCTATTTTTTCCACCTATTTATAAAAAAAATTTATTGTTGATCAGTCGAAGTTTTGATGACTATGAGCACTAAAAGTACTGTTTGTAGTTCCACCCACACTATCCAAACTCACAAACCTTGAAAGCATGTCTAATGTATTTCTCTTTTCTGTGCTACTTAAAGACTTACTGAATTTCCAGCATAATCATGTTATGTGCTGTTAGATGGTTAATAATGTGCCTTCTCAATTACCTTTGTAGTAATTTTTTCCCTCAGACCTCTGTGTTAAATGTACTTAGACCTTTGTGATGAAACCATTAAACACATATTTTGCCTGTTACTTTCCGAGTCTTTATTCACATTAGCCTCTTTACTCCAGGAATTCTTGACCACACATCAGTAGTGCGGTCGAGGGCGAGGTGCCAGTGCTGGCCGTGCTGTCGATGACAGCACGTACGAGCCTCGCCGCTTGTCCGTGACTGTTGGCAGAGGCGGCTTGGGAAGGGCCCGCTGAGGTTGGGGTTGAGACAGGAGCAGGGGCAGCTGCTTAGCGGGCGTCATGGCCAGCGGCAGCAGCATGTCCGTGTCGCTGCGCCTTCGCCGTGAGGAGGACCTCGGCGATGGCCTCGGCGGTGGCCTCGGTGGCGAGGACCCCGAGCCAGCGGATCCTTCCCTGGACACGCAGTGCCGCTTCTCACGTGGCGACACCCAGTAGCGGGACCGGCGCCTTCGGAGCAGCTGGTCAGCCAGCACGTAGGAGGGGCGAGGGCACGGGCGAGGTCCGGGGTCAGCCTCGGGCGCACACAGTCCTAATGGCGAGACGGGCCTTGAAGGGGGAATTGAAAGCCTCTCCCACGACACGGTCCCCCGGGGGCACAGCCGGAGCTCCTCGCGGGGGTCGTACCAATGGCGGGGCCGGGGGCCGGCGCTCTGCCAAGGACTCTGCTCTGCTGTGGGGTCGTCAGCGTCCGCGACGGCGTGTGGTGGCGGCGCGAAGGTGGTAAGGCAATGGCCGTCACCTGCAGTAAGGACGGCTGCTGCGGCTGCACGAGGGACAGGGCCGACAGGGCTGGGGCTGGAGTGGGACGGCGGGAGGAGGAGGCTGCTGCGGCCGTCACCGCGGACACCGCCAGCACGACGTTGTTGGCGGCGGCGGGTCTCAGCGGGTCCTGTGCCTCGCCGCGGTCGCCGCACCCCCCTGCGTCGACGACAGTGCCGCCACTCCCCGGCCCGTGCCCGCCCTCCGCCTCCGTGCCGACCCCGGCCCCAGGCTGGGAGGCGCCGGGACCCTGGCCCTGGCCCAGCCCCAGGAGCTGCCTCACCAGCTCCCTACGGTCCGTGCGCGCCAGGCGACTCCTGGGACATAACGGCTTGTTTCCCCCTCCCCTTCCCGGCTGCATCCAGCGACACTTGGTTTCGGTTCCGACTCACTTCGAGTAGCTGAATTCCTCCCGGTACTTCTTCAGTGCGTCGTCCCCTGTCATGCCATGGGCCGTCCTGCGGACGAGAAAGCGCGCAGAAACAGAGGAACGCTGCGTTGAAGGGGGACGGGGCGGGAGGGGCGGGGGGCGCATCAGCGCCTGAAGAGTAGGCAATCGCCAGCGACTACGCGCTTCGCAGTACCCGTCTTGCCTACTCTCCAGGCGCTACAGGAGTCGGGGTCCTCCTAGCCAGGCACGAGCAGTTAGTTTCCGTACCGGTATGCATCCTGCAACGGCACGGCGCTGCTTGCTGCCGCCGTAGTTGCAGTCGCAGCTACTCGGGGCGCCCGTCGGCTGGAGGTGGAGGCCATGCCAATGCCACCCGAAGCCCTTGCCGCGGCCTGTGTCATTGCCGCGAGGCGAGGAGGGTTACAGTTAGTTTCAGCGGGCGCAGCGGGCCTGGTGCAGCCTGGCGTTGGTGTTTCGTATGCGTGCCTCGCTCTTTGTCAGTGCCACCATGCCGCCTCGAAGCAAGCCGCAAGCTTGTGGCGGCAACTGCTGTCCAGGTGTGGCACAGAGGGGAGAAGGAGGGGGAGGACCAGCCGCAGGCGGCCGCGGGGGGCGGGGCAGGGGCAGACCCAGCGGCCGGGGAAGTCCAGGGTGCCTCCAGGGATTCTCCACGCACCACGCGCTTAGATCGCTAAAAAGAAGACGGCGAGCGCGAACGTTCAAGCAGCGATCGAGGTGCGAGTTCCAGGACAAACCAGCATACCTGGACAGCCTGCGTATGGAGTCAAACTTGCCGTCCATTCAGAAGCTTTCGTCCATACGCCCAAAGGATGGAAGAGTGCAATTGTTTTCTATAACCCAATATATTGGCCAACAAAGGAAAATAGAGCAACACAACCCCAATGCAAACCTCAAGGAAAAGAGACACATTTTTACTTAAAAGATAAACTTTATTCCTTATATTGTTACACACAAGCTGTCATTAAACAAATTTTGCATAAAGGTGTCCTGTACCAGGTGCACCATTGTAATCCCCGAACTTTTTCGTACGTAGTATGTCTCGCCTGCAGCTCGCACGCGCACGGGGGAACCCACGTTGCCTACCTTCCAGCTCGTAAGGGTAAGGAGCCTTGGTGCCGAGTGCCGTGGTATAGCCCGGAATTCCCTCCGTGGGCGTGAAGAACACCAGCGAAAATGTACGGGTCAAATGGTACACCCGATTTAGTTCACCTTTCAGTGAAAATAACGAGTATCCAGTTGAACACAGCGCAAAGAACTTGGTTCACCTAGTTACCTAGTGCCTTGCAGGTTGGGTTGTATTCGTTCCTTCCTGTGCTGATACAGAATTCTTCTGGACCTCAGGTGCAAGTAAACAATGCCAACTAGAGTCATTTAGTGGCAAGATAAACACTCGAAGAGCACCACATTGCTCACTTGCTTTCTCTTTTGGAGCATACTAACAGCCTCAAGTGAAACAATTAAAAGGGAAACATTAGGTATGTGTTAAGTTCTAACACAAAGTCAATCATACTCATTGACTTACTTTAATACTTTAACAGGAACAGTAACTGAATCAGAAGCAACATTTTGTTGCAATCAGTGGCTTATAAAATTTTGTTTTTTAAAATCTAGTATGTACTGGGAGGCAAACATCGCAGACAAAAATGGGATTAAACTGGGTCTCTAGAAGTGAAGGATAAGATGGATATCTCCCCAATCCTAGAGAGAAAATATAGATTGGCTTGACAATGCATCATTATCAATATACATATCACAATATACCAAAGTCAATCACATAGTAACTTATAGCAATACAATAAAACCATACTCATAACCAATGTAATGCAAAATAGAAATCATCCAAGAAAACAAAAATAAAACATTCCAAGTAAATGAGTCCAAAGAGAGATAAATGGTATTCACATATATTTAAACCATATTAGAAAACTATAGAATATGAAGAAAAATTGATTATGAAAAAACAATTAGACATGCCTGTGAATGTTAAAAAAATATCAGCTGATAGATCTGCAGTATATTATCTTTAACGAGACAATTCTTGCCTACTTTGAAGAAGTTCCCCTAAATTGGACAAAGACACAAGCTTGCTAGGAGCTGGTTCAAGTAAAGCAAAGAAGTCAACAATTGGTAATGGTTTTCAGATGGCACTTTTCAAAAGATTTGATGTCCTAAATCATTGGAAAATTAAATAAAGTTTTACTCAAATTCCACAATGATATTTTGGAAGTACTAATAGATAGGCTGGGAATTTTTACCTATTTAATAATTGATTGCCCATTTCTCTGCCACACAGTTTACACATCCTTTTGTACCTAGTGACACAGACTACCATAGGAGATTGCTGAAATAGTCAAAGAACACGCAATTTGACACAAATGGTCATCAGTCATATTTTACTGCAGCATTGCTGTCCAGTGCAGATTGACACTTTCATAAAAAGCTTTCTCTTCAAAAAAAAAAAAAAAAAAATTGATTAACAAACATGGACCCATCAACTCTAGCTCCAACTCTTTATCACTAGAAATAAAAATTGGTAACATGAGTACCAGAGCAGAGTCAAGGCGACCATTCATAATATTATTTCCATTAAGTGGTACATGGAACATGATTCACTGCAGTAACTTTTAACATAATACGTATTCATCAAGAGCACTGTACATAAGTGTGCATCACAGATCACCCTTTATTGGGCTGATATCTACAACACATATCTAAAAGGACTGGTTTCAAGAAATAAAAACTTACTTTCAAACATGAAACTAGTGCAAACTGATTTACCCATGGCAAAGAAAGTATGTAGATTTTCTTTTTAAAAAAGTCGTCAACTTGGCAGTAAGTTGAGAACTTACATAACACAAGATATGCTCAATGAAAGGCAGTTTTGGACTGCCAAATGCACTCAGAAATTTTAATGGCGACCTTTGTTATATACATAGACTGATGTCAAGGAAGGAGTTTAAAAAATTAAAAAAAAAAAAACTGTAACAAATTAGTAGGCATTTTGAAACAGAATTGACATTTCAATACTAAAGGAAAAGGCATAGCAAAAAAAGAAGCTCTACTTGCTCCATACATGGCATGAAGTAAAAGCTTTCCAATTAGTGTGATGTCAAGTAGGTACCAATTATATGGTATTATTACAGAACAGTTGAAATTCATACGCTTATACTGAAAGTCTTGTAAGTAGTTTCCAAACTGACTGATATTATTTTTCTTTTTTAACCTTGCGTTACCAACCTAACTGCATCGACTCACAATAAGTGTGATGTGTCAAATATATTAACACTACTTGCTGTCTAACTTAAACTAAATACACTAGTGACTGTACTGTGCCACTGCAGCCACTGTCAGAATAAGACACCAAAGAAATTCGCAATATTGCTGCAAAATATTTGTTGTTTCAAGAAACAAATGTGTCAAATGAGAAGGAAAAGAAAGAGAGGGGGAAGAAAATCTGTCAAAACATGAAAAAATTAAGAGGAATAAATTCTGCCTGTACTAACTAAAAGCAATTCTCACCAATGATCAAAATACATCACAGCCTGTAACAATTTCATGCTATACAACCGAGTCACACACACACACACATGGGAGGTAATGTAATAATTGATATAGTGAAAACAGTAAAATAATTCAATCCTACTGAACAGCAAATCTATTTTTCCTATTTGGCTCTTATAAAATGACAAAAGGAATTCATTTGGAGAGACCTTACAATCATGGGACATTTCCCTTGAGCATATATTGGTCTGATATTTGAACTGACCTTTTAAAAGATGCATTTTAAGAATTAAACAAATAACAAAGAAAAAGAAATCAGTACAGGGGACAGAAATGTTAGACTCAACGTTCCCTTAAATATATTCTAGACCAAGTTTGAATGGAGTTTGTGTAATCAGTTCATTACTCCAGAAAAAAAAGGATACAGTAACTGTCAATCGATGGGTTAAGGAAGGATACTTGAAGTTCATAAAAACATACATATTGATTATAAAAAAGACCTCTCCAAATGATAACAGAAATTAGAGACTCAATTGTACACACCACACACGTCACATTCACTCAATTTGTTGAACACATACTTGTCAGCCACTTTCAAAGTTGTCCCATCACTGGAAGACTTCAAAAGGGTCATGTATTTCCATAGTTCACACACAAGGCACTCAAAGAACTATAGGGCACTCAACACTTCACTTCTTCTTCAACCGGCTGCAAATCCACTCCAGCCCCTGGTATAAACTGAAAAAGGATTATAAAAAAGAAAGCTTTTACTTCAGAGTGCAAGTTGATATAATAAGGACCAGTTAAATGCAAAATAAACCAGTCATGTTTACTCACCCTTCACCAGTCAATGCACAACAAGACTGAATATGCCATTGCTGTTTTTTGATAGAAGTCAGATCAAGCTGCTTTGAAATTTCTGCTGCTGACATGGATCCTTTGAGATCTTGTTTGTTGGCAAAGATAAGTACTGCTGCTTTGGACAGGTCTTCATGGCTCAACATCCGGTATAACTCCTCTCTCGTCACTGTCAAGCGTTCACGATCAGTGGAGTCTATGACAACTATAACAAACTGAGAGACCAAAGTTTATTAGTTATTGATGACAAATCTTATTGCACACATACTATTTATCAGAATCCAAAAAACCATACCTCTGTGTTACTATAGTAAGTACTCCATGCAGCTCTTAAACTTTGCTGACCACCTAGATCCCACATCATAAAATGAATGTTTTTCCAGACTACTTCTTCTACATTTGAACCGATAGTAGGAGAAGTGTGCACCACCTCATTCATCAAGAATTGGTAAAGGATGGTGGTTTTCCCTGCATTGTCCAACCCAACAATGACAATTTTGTGCTCTGAAAATAAGACACAGACAATGGAAGTAACTGCTTATCGAGTAGCAATAAAACAGACAAGGCTTAATGACAATGTCACTTACCCTCATTCCCAAACAAACTCCAAATTTTTGTGAAGAGAAGCCCCATGGCAGCATCCGGGCTATAACAATCCAATCTGTGACAAGATTTCGAAAGATATATACATAAATCCAGACTATTTACTGTACAGTTGAGATTGTTTCAGAACATATTTAAAATATCATAGGAAGGAATGAGTACAAACAAAAAAAAATATGGTGTGAGCATGCCAGGCGCAATAAGAAAAATGATCAACAAAGGTGAAACCATATGCTTCACAGTATACCAAACATTGCTAACAGACCAACAAAGGTCTCATTGGTGAAAATAAAATTAATAGGTTAGGACCATCAGCAGTGAGAGGATTCTGAAAGACATAATACCGAAAAAACCGTATCTACCTCAGAAAAGTTTAAATATCTTTAATCTTACATCTACTCGACTGATCTAGTTGCAAACCTAGACCTTGACAGATGGAGCGGATCTAGAGCAAGTAGGTCATTCTTCAAATTTACGGACTGACTTTCGATCATGGAAAGCGTTGGATATGACGAGACGTTACTTACGAGATATTCTATGCCTGGAAAACCAAGTTCAACACTCCTACAACATCCCTTCGTCTTGAATCCACTAGGAAAGCTGATTCAGCTAAGAAGACAACACAAGTACACAAGCCAATGCACCACTACACACACAGACACGCGCGCGCAGACTCACACTCTCGCAATGTTCGTGACGTCAGAAAACGCTCGTACGCCAGCAACAGTAACAGAATCGGATTGAAAGCACACCCCCTCCACTCTACTTCTTTTCTGGCTGCTGAAGCTGAAGTGGTTGAAATGTTGAAATGGATGTAATTGGGGGCTTTGGTAGGGCTTTTTGAGGGATTTGATTTGTTCATGTTGATGATAGTTAGGCCAGAGATATTAAGTGTGTGATATTAGGGGTTCAAACAAGGGAAATAAAAAAAAAAAAACAAGAATTTGTGAAGAACTTCATTCCCTCACATTATAGTAAAATGGTAGAATTTACCTAAAAGGTAAACATTTATTGGTAAACCCCGAAAGCAAGGGAAAACATCACAGAACAACATAAAACTGCACATCATATCATAAATTTTCACTGCAAAGTAGATTTACATGATGGGGACTTCACCAGAAAAAAATCTGAGTACCATGGCAACAAAAAAAATCAGAAAAAAACAAAAAAAAGTCCATTATATGGCACAAAATGTTCAAAAAATCAGAAAAAAATGCCAAAGAAAATGAAAAATAGAGAGAATACAACAAAATTCAGATTCAAATTGATATTGTTCATAGGAAAATCATTTTTTTTTGGTTGAGAAAAAATCAAATAACATCAAAAGAATCAGCCAAACCAGTGTACATCAAGAAGGGTAGTGATGACCCCAGGATTTATATGTCATTCACATAATCTTAGTTGATATTTTAAGCCTCACAGACAAACTGATCAAAAACTTTATCACAGATTGGTTTTCTAACTTAAAGTTGTTATTGTGTATTGTTAGTACATTTAGAAGTAATTTGGAAAATCATCACAAGTTGAATTCTGATTTTAGCTTGTCAACAATCATCTTTGCGATTGCCAGAGATGATGTGGCACCTGGTGAGGGGGCATTACGGCAATGTAAAATACGAGGACCCAATTGGCTATCACTGCTCGCTGCTGCTGCGTCAAAGACAAAGTCATCCACTAGCTCCCCTGTCAGGTCCATTGCTTGAGCACGAACTCCAGATGGGCCACTGTGAGGGAAGTTAATATCAGTCGCAGAAAGAAAGGCACAAACAAAATGAGTCAAGTCTTCAGAATACTACTAACCGAGAGATATCAGCTGCTTCAATGTTAGGTATGTAACGTCTGAGTTCTTTAACCTGCAGCTGGATAAAGGCTGACCTTAACATTTCAGAGCAGCCAAATACAATGTGTTTCATTGCAGCATTTCTAAAACCAGAGAATCTGAGCACTTCTATTAGCTCTTGCAGGTTGAAATCACTCCACCTAGGGTTTTAATGCACACAAATTAAATAACTAAAAAGTAAAATAAAACTTGAAACTCAAAAGCACAGTATTGAAGCATACAGACCTATATCCCTCCCTTTGGAAAGCCAAGATAGCATTAGGCCCTAGCCATATGCTTCCATCCATGCGGGGAGTAAAGTGTACTCCAAGGAATGGGAATCGTGGATCAGGGACCTGAAATAATGATGAACATCAAATTGTAGATTATCTACATGTACATTAAAACCTTGTCCAAAATGTTCGCCTTCAGATCTACATAGTTCAATTATATACATACTGGATATATATTGCCTTTAATCATGTGCTGTTTCTCCTTACTCAACAGTAAATACTCCCCTCTAAAGGGAATAATCTGAGGTATAGCACTGCAACCAGATAACTTTGCTAGTCGATCTGAGTACAATCCACCACATGTTAAGACATAGCTAGCTTTGATGCTCTGGAGACATGAGAAAAGACTTACACATATGTATGTTTTAACATATAACACTAACAGTTAGATATGTTAACTACCTTAGTGCCTGCAGACACACTTATCGGATATTGTCCACCATGACTTTCAGTCGATTCCCCAAATGCTGATACATGAAAGTTTAAGATGATTTCTCCTCCTCGATTTTTAAAATCTTTTGCATAGTATTCAGTCACAAGACCCCAGTCAACTATTCCAGTGTGAGGAGAATGCAATGCTTTCCATCCCTGAAATCAGAAAATGAATTATCTTCTATGCATCATTCAGAGAACCAAACCATAGATACAAGAAAATGAAAGCACACTGATACAAACTTGGCAGTATGGTTCATAATCTTTGATAGCTGCTGAGTCTATTAACTGGAGGTCTGGAACATTGTTCTGTTGACCCCGATGCCACAAGTCCATTAGTCGGCCTTCCTCTGATCTATCCTTTGCAACAATTAGTTTGCCCACTTTCTTGTATGGAACATTGTGTTTGTCACAAAACTGGTAAGTCAACCGCAGCCCCTCAACACATAATTTTGCTTTCAGTGTGCCAGGTTTATAATAAATACCTGCAACAAAACGAATTGTTTTAAACCATCACTAAAAATTTCATGAAAAGGGATGAGTGCAAATGACTAAAAACCTGCATGAATTACTCCGCTGTTGTGCCCAGTTTGATGTGCAGCCAACTGATTCTCTTTCTCCACAACTGCTACCTTGAGAGTTGGGTATCTGTATAAAAGTTCTCTTGCGGAGGCAACTCCGACAATTCCTCCACCAACAACCACAATATCAAAGCAATCGTTTGATGATTCGTTGGAATATGCTCTGGAAGGTTTCAGTCAGCATTAGCTGCAAACATATATTTTCAATACCAGAGATCAGTCTATTTATGATCCTCACCGCTGCAAAATTTTCTGTGTTTCTGAGAGATAATATTGCGGACGCAGTCTGTGAGTTAGTTTTCTAGGCACGGCGTAGCCATTTCTCAATCTAAATACGAACATCATTGGCAAATTGATCATTGGCAAATTATCGTTAGAGCTGTTAGCATCAGTTACAGTTACATAACCATCGTGTGCTTCAAACCCAAAACAAACAAGTGGCATGTGAGCCGTCTGCTGCTGCGGCAGGACTCCGTTCTTGTAGATTTCTCTTCTAGATAAAATCTAGCCTCGCATCTAGCAGTACTGCCCCGTGACGTCACGAAGATCCACCTATTTGAAGACGGCTGAATTCACAGTTCTACATGTATTTTTCAGAAATAAACGACACATTGACGCTTGAAATATTTCAATGGTTCGAACTGTATATCAGTGCGAAATTGACATAGTAAAATTCAAAAAGAGTTGGGGTTAGGTGATAGACGCAGTTCCCTAACCGGCCGCTGGTCAATCCCAGAGCGCGCTGAATGCCTTCGAACGCGAATACAGCACAGCAATAACGACAACCACACACCACATACTCCACACACGTGTGAAGTGTTGACTTCAAAATTATAAATTTTGTCTCGTTTTGGACATGACAATTGCTTGAAGTGAGGGTTACTGGAACGTTTTTTTTCTGATCTTCGTATCTCCCATAAGAAGACCATTTTCCAGCCTTCTGCTCCAGTATGTAAGTGGTTCTGGGTGCATTTTGGGTCTTGCTGGTTAGAATTTGTTGGACCATCAACTATCATTTCATGGGAATTTCACAGTGAAGTGTTACTTCAAAATTATAAATTTTGTCTCGTTTTGGACATTTGCTTGAAGTGAGGGTTACTGGAACGTTTTTTTTCTGATCTTCGTATCTCCCATAAGAAGACCATTTTCCAGCCTTCTGCTCCAGTATGTAAGTGGTTCTGGGTGCATTTTGGGTCTTGCTGGTTAGAATTTGTTGGACCATCAACTATCATTTCATGGGAATTTCAACTATATTTTTCGTGCTTTTCCCCCCAAATTGTGTCTTCTTCTATTTGTAGTGTGCCTTATTTGTTTGTGTTGAATGTCTTCTCTAATTCACTTTTTCAACGACTAAACATTTTTCTACAGATAATATCTACAATGGTCGTGGAAGAGGTAGCATTTCCTCGAGGAGGGGTTCCATCCAAGCCGTCTGAAGCACTACCCTCTGAAACCACCAAGACCAATGTACGTTTAGGAATGGCTTCTCTGCCTTCACACTCAAGCGTATGGATTTGTTTTTGAATTTGGGTCTTCCTTTTGTTTACAGTTGTTTGAAGCAGCACATCCAAAGAAGAAAAAACCAAAACAGAAACAAAAATCTGGCACTGATGAAAAATTATTAAATCATCGATTCCTGACTGGAGCTGCACCTCATTTGGTTTCTCTTGATGACTTGTCATATAAGGTAGGAAGCCTTGTTCATATCCAAATATACAAAACATCATGATTGTGTGATTTGCATTGACTCATGGATCATGATTTCTTCCTACTGGTGTCACAGATCTTGACAGAAGGCATGCTAGTTTTGGGTCGTATTGCAGATATATCAGATTATCACCTGACTGTGTCTCTTCCTGGTATGATTAGTGCAAAAGTTCCTGTAACACAAATATCAGCATCCTATTCAGAACTTCTGCAGCATATGAGTGATAGCGATGACAATATAGAGGTAAGTTTTAAATTTTCTAAAAATCATTCTAAACTTTTGTTTAAACTTTGAAGATATGCATATGTAATTGACTTTTCTTTCAGACACTTTGCCCACTGTCTGAACTCTTTTACAAAGGACAACTTGTTTCTGCTAAAGTGTGGCAGATCCAAAGAACTGAGCATAACAAGCACAATGTGCTTTTAAGTTTGGACCCAAATATTGTACACTCAGACTGGTCCCATTCTGCTATGGCAGTGACTGGTCTTATTGTCACAGCTGCAGTCAAGAGTAAAGAAGAACATGGGTATGTTATGGATTGTGGTGTGAATGGCCTAAGAAGTTTTCTCAAAGATGACCAAGCCCAAAGCTACTGCGACACATTTAATGAAGGACGGCAATTAGGTACACTTGCATTTTCTTTTTTTCTGTTAATTTCTTGTGCATCAGTTTGGGTCAGGTTATCATTGCTTTGTGTGAATAATTTCCAGCTGTTGGTCAGCTAGTTCGCTGTGTTGTCACCAGAGCGGACTCATCCACAGTTTCTTCAAATATTGAGCTTTCTGCTGATCCAGAAGAAGTTGCTAAAAGAGAGCATAAAAGCAATGTCAAAGTTGTCATGCAAAATCTTTTGCCTGGGATGAGGTTTAAACTTTCTGTTGTTGAAGTATGTCACAGCTTAATTTTATTCAATTTTAATTGATAGTTTCAAATCAGTGTCATTACAAACTTTTTACTTCCAGACTATGCAAAATGGTGTGAAGGTAGAATTTTCAAGCATGACTGGGTACATTCATCGTAATCATCTTCCTGGTGAACCACCTGTGCCTGGTACTGCCGTTTATGGTCGAGTACTGTATGTTACACCAATGGTGAAAAATGTTTTCTTAACTGCTTTACCAAGCATTAGTGACCTTCTAAAGGAAATGCCTAAACCCTCCAAGGCTTTAATGAATTTTAAGGTTGGAGACATAATTAATAATGCCGAGGTAATTACAGTTTTCACTAAATTCTATAAATTTTAAACGTATCAGTCTCTTTACTCACTTATGTTTCATCTCTCCGTTTAGATCACAGGGGCTGGTGTGAGGGGAGTGTTTTTACACCTTAAGAAGAAAGATGAAAAGGTCCGTGCATTTGTCCCAGAGCATCGCACAGATTTTGATTACAGAGGCAAATTATCAGATGAAGATGATGAGGACACTATGATGCAGCGTCTTAGGAAGAAATTCCCCATTGGAAGCTCAGTTCGCTGTAGGCTGCTTCATTTTTGTAGCCTCATAGAAACTTTTATTTGTACTTTACAAAAGTATGTAGTATTATATCCTCTTCTTTGGTTGTAATTTTGCATTGTGTTGTATTGTGTTATATTTTATGGGTTTCTAAATTTTTATTTTGCATTTCTTCTCTAGGGTTGATTTGAATGAAAAGTACTTCGTTTGGTCTGACGTTAACGTGGGTGATGTCGTACCATGTGTGGTCGATGAAATTCGCAAAGGAGGTATTCTTGTCAAAGTTGGTAAAATACAAGGATTTGTCCCAGCTGTTCACTCAGCAGATGTTCCGCTGCATCAGCCTGCCTTGACATTCAAATCAGGCACTAAAGTTACAGGCAGGGTAATTATTTTATCACCTGTTTCCAAGATTGCAGTATTCATGTATGAGATATCTAATATCAGTGGCCATTTCTCTTAGGTACTGAAAGTGGATAGTGAGAAACACCAGATGATTATTACTTTCAAAAAAACTTTAGTGTCAGGCACATCACCCATTTTAGATTCACTTGGAAGTGCAATTGTTGGTGAATCTTATATGGGTACAGTTGTTTTTATCCAGTCAGACCGAGTATTTGTTTCATTCTTTGGGGATGTGCGAGGATGTTTAATTTGCACTAAAGACCTTGTGCCTGAAGGTCATAAATTTTTCATTGGACAGCTGGTTTGTATAGCTCTATTTTACCTTATTTTTTTTCTGATCTGTTCTGGAGATTAATTTGATTTACTTTTTGTGCAGTTGAAATGCTATATAGAAAAGAAAAGTAAAGCAATTCTAATGCTCTCGCTGCGGCGTTCTGGAGAGCCTCAACTACTACAGGAGGCTCCTGCTGCTAAAATTCAGGAGGCTCCTGCTGCTAAAATTCAGGATGCTCCTGCTGCTAAAATTCAGGATGCTTGTGCTGCTGAGATTTCTGAGAAGGGAGAGGTAGTTGGTTGCTCCTACAACCTTGAAGTCATATCTGTAAGCAGTGAACATCTTGAAGTCCAAATTACTGAAGAAGGTGAAGCATTTCATGGTAAGTTTGCCGTAACCTTTTCTTCCATCCCTCCCTCTCCATTTGAAAAGAAAAATTGCAGAGATAAGTGGAAGTTTTGTTTTCATTCTCCTTGTTTTCTTTTCTGTGTATGAAGTCAAGGGTATCATTCCCATTTTGCATCTTAGTGATGATCCTAGAATGTCACGACTGCTTTTTGGCACCATGAAGTTAGGAACAATCATTAATGATGTTTGGTGTCTCAGCAATGAAGCAGAAATCATCTTCTCTATGCGTTTCTCTGTAGCACAGTTTTTCAAAGTAAGTTGTTTGTAAGTTTTAATTGTCTCCTTAAAGATTTTTAGAAATTCTGTTTCTATTATTTGTTATTTACAGGCTCGTAAGGGTGAGAAGCTGGAAAAAGTCAAACCAGGATGGGTTTTACCTTGTACTGTACTGGAAATTTCTTCAGACTACCTGTTAGTTGAATGTCCCTTTATCGGGAACAAAGGCTCCATTAAAGTGCCCCAAGAACTTGTATGTGAGGATAATCGAAGTATTCAAAGTCTTGGATTGGTTGAAGGACAAGGTATCCAGGCAAAATTGATGTGGATTCGTCCCAATTCTGTAGCTTTGTCATGTAAAAGCAGACATGTTTGGGATGGAGAGCTAGTGGTATGAATGTAACTTTTTATTATATATTGTCTAAGTAAATTGGCCTCTTGTTTGTTTCATTGATTGAGAATATTGTATCTTTTGTCTGTAGACTGGTATATTGCATCTCTCGAGGTACCTCTCTGATCAACATCGTCTTTTGGAACATGCCAGAAAAGCTGGCAATTCTATTGGAGCTTACAGTGTAGGAGGCAATTTTATTGGCAAGGTTCATGAGAAAACCGAGTGGGGCTTCATATTATACTCACCAAGTGGAGTTCGTGGGGAACTCACATTCTTTAATGCACAAAAGGATCTCCAAGTTGACTCAACAGTTAATGGAAAAGTACTCAATGTATGTATTGCTTACAAACACTCTTGATTGGCTTAAAATTTCTTTCTACTATCAATTTCTTTCATGTATTACAGGTTGATTGTGTACGTGAGCACGTTGAAATAACCATGCATCCTGCTGGTCGTTCTCTGTTAAACCACAAAAGAACTAAAGAAATATTATTAGAACCGCGTCTGAATATCCATGGATTTGTTGTTCTTGTAACTCCTGAGTTCATTTTGGTTCAGCTTAAAGGAAAGTCCACTAAAGGCTGTCTAGCGTACATACCAACCTATTTGCATCCCTATACCAGGTCCAAGTTGTCTGTGCCTAATCCCTTCTTTGGCATAGATCGCAAAGTTGCAGTGCAGAGGTTTGTTTCCTATGAAACTCAGATAAAGCATTGCTTTGTTACAATATATGTAATGTTATCTACTATTTATTTTTCAGAAGTGGCAATGGAATAATAATCTGCTTACCCAGGGAAGTAGTAGATGATCGAAAAGATGAGTTAAAAGTGAAGGCCAAAAGGATTTTGTCAAAGTCTGCAGCAAAATCGCAATCAAGAAAGCATTCTGTTAGATATTTTGATCAACCACTTGATCGAGATATTGAAATAAAGACTGAAGAAGAGATAAAAAAGGAAGAAGATATGAGTGCTGAAGATTATGATATTAAAATTTCTGATGGCAGCAGTGAGCATTCTGGTGGGGAAAAATTGATGTTGAAAAGGAAAATGTCTGGTAGTTCTGATGTGGGGGCAACAGCCACATCTCCTTTGAAACGAAACAAGCCTAAAGACGATACTGAAGAGTTTTCAGATGATTCAGACATCGTTGAGATGGTAGAGGTGATAAAGAAGCAGAGGAAACATAAAAAGATACCTGGACCACTGCATATTAGTAACTGATTGTATTAGACGGGCTTGAGCTAAATTTGGCTTATAAATACTAGCTAGCCCAGCTGTGTTACCAGTGGAAATTGCTCCAATTAATACTGTCAAAAATTATTATAAGTAATAAATGTATTTGGTATACAGGAGAACATGTGTTAAATTTACTTGCTTGTCCCATTCAGTCCCCCATCCAAGTTTTGCAAGGTCTCGTATAACAACCCTCACATACCAGAACTTGTGCCTATGGGAGTGAATGCTTTTGCCCGTGTGCTAACCGCTACTACTCTTTGCGCTGTTGTCCTCTCCATATTATGCCCTGATTGATTCCATGCATCAGCAACAATCATGATGCAGGGCTGGACCTGCAGCTACAGGCCACTTCTCAGCGGCCACGAACGATGGACACCTCATGGTGGGGGAAGATGATAGTTCCTATAAATTTTTCATCGCTTACCGGCACGGGTACCTCATTTGTTACATCCCGCCAATGTTTAAAACGTGGGAGCAATTTTTCTGTTCGTCATCAGTTTTCAAGAGAACCAAACTTTAGGGTGACTTGTGGCGTTCTATTTTCCTTCTGTCTTAATTCTCATCATTTAAAAAAAACTTTTGCGTTTTTAGTTACTGTCAGTTGCTCTGTACGTGCTATTCAGTCTAAATCTAACCTATTGTTATTTGTAGAGAGGAACCAAACTGATTGTTACGGTGAGTTTCATACTCGTGTTGAACATCGGTCATGCTGGTATATTTTTGGACAATTTTCACCTCATTCCTTATATTGAGAGCCTTTGAGAATGCAATACATTATAGGATGGTATGTTCCTACAGATGTCGGATGAAAAGAATGTTTCTTCCTTGGCACTTAAGGAATATATCTCTCCTTCAGTGATTGATAAAACACACATATCTTCTGTTTCCTCAACATCATCACAACCATTCATTTTCCGTCAGTATACTGTCCGTGAAATTGTTACTCCAACCAAGCAAGGTGAGACAAAGTAATTACGTCTTTTCATTTTAAGTATGTTTTCCTCAAACATTGATACTAATTTCATTATTTTCAGGAAATATTGCATGGAAGGAAATATTCAGTACGTGTGGGGGTGGATGGTGCCCGTTGCCTTCTGGGGCCAAGGAAAATAAATCCTCAATCCTCAATTTTTCTCTTTCTACAAATTCTCACGCAAGAAAGAGTCCTGAGAGAGACTTCTTCACACTTTCTCACAAGCCACACTGGACATCATCCAGTGATACTCAGAAATCTGAATGCACTAAAAATCTTTTTGGGACCAATGACAGCTCTAGTACTATCAAATCAAGAAACAAATGTAGCCCCCCATCTAAGAAAGTGAAAGTTGACGCACTGAATGGCTATCAACGAAAGCTCATAGGGCATCATAAGAGTTCTGAAAAGGGCAGGCCTCAGAATCAGGTAATTTTTCTTGTACTGCTGCACTTATTAATTTTTTATTTCATTTTTCTCTCTAACTACATTTGAAATTCTCTTCTCCACATAAAGCTGGATTTGTTAAAACTGAAATTTATCCATTCTTTTCTCTTCAGGCCAAGGAGATTCCAAGATTGCATATAAAATACGTATTCATCATTGCCTTACTACCTTTACTAGTTTTAATGGGTATTTTATGTTGTATTTTCCCATTTGATGAGGAGGTGATATTAGAATCAGAAAGAAAATTCCAGCCACTTCAGAATATATTGAATGAGAGAGTCTTTGGACAGGAAAAGGCTTTAACATCTTTTGTCAACGTTCTTGAAAGATATTCATCCAAGGTATTATAAGTTTACTGCCGTTTTTATCATGTGTTGCATGTAACCTGTCCTCTGATAAAGTTGTTTCCAATTTTCTAGGGCACTGGTGTAGACATGCCAGTCATCTTGATAACAGGTCCAAGTGGTGTAGGAAAATCCTTCACTTCATCACTTCTAGTCAATAATTTTCCTCCCCCGGGCAAAGCTGAACTTTTGCTCTCGTCAACACCATCACCCAAACTTATTTTAAAGAAATTCAGTGAGAGAGGTCTCAGTATAGTTATAATTGATAGTCTTAATCCACTTTTAATGTCCGAGACCATCATTTGGATGCAGAATCTTTTCAATGAGGCAATGTGGCAAAATAAACCAGTTCTCGCTATTTTAATATTGAATGATCAGGTAAGAATGAACGAGTTAATGTTTATTATGATCCATTTTTTCCTGCTAACATGTTATTACTCAAATGGACAGATATGGGATGATGAATTAACTGTGAAGACTAAGGCATCCCTTCCCACATCAGATGCCAAGGATAAGCTTATCAACCAGTTAATTTCCTCTGGGTTTTCTTCACATCACATTCAATTTGACCCTCTCTCGAGACAACATGTTCAAAGTTGTATTCGAGTTGCTTTGAAGAAACAGGGTGTGCATGATAACTCCAAAACTTCAAAGTACGTGGACGTTATCAGTAGTGATGTCAATTTTAGGGAAGAGGGCTGTAAATCTGTTTGGAGCAGAACCATGACAGCCAGCTTTGATTGAATAATTGCAAATTATCCCCCACCTATATGCCACAACAGCAATAAGTAGACTGACTTAAAAGCTACAAGCTTTTACAAGAATTGTGATATGGTATTTTGATGTTAAACTGATGAAGTATTTTGTTCATATAATTTGAGCTGAAATAAAATGTAATGCTTCCAGTAGCTAAAGTTTTATTTGCATTATTCGAGATGTCACAACACGGTGAATAGAAAAATGTTTAACACATGAAGAAAGCACATATACCTTTGATCAAATTGTGTGGGTGAAAGTGAAATTGTGTGGTCTGACATGAGGACCCTTCTACACCCTAAATACAGTAAAGAAGAGTGGATGTGTCAGACAGTTTCCTTTACCACCAGACTGACAGTTTTCAAAAACTAAGATCAATTTTTATGTTAGTGGGAGCTAATTAACATGCAATCTACATTAAGATTTTGGTTAATGTTGTTTTCATTTTGGGATTGCATTGCCATGACATGTTACAACATTAAATCTAAATACTGGGATAGGTGTAAATGAGAAACAGGAGTTCTTCTATGAAATGAAGAAAAAAATAGGACTAGATGGATAGACTTTCTTAAAAGTAAATACACATACTTGAGTAATAGTTATGGCTGTCGGTAGCCTCATTTTTAACCAACATTCACTAGCATATTATATAGGGAGACATCTTGTATTTCAGATTTCTCTTCATGTTGCGTTTGCTGGCATGAACATCTAAGGCAAAAACAAGTAAATTGATCCCTAAACAATAAAATATATATGAAATCACGTAACAATAAAATATGAGATACTCAATGAGATTAAAGAATTGGAATGCTTTCTTAATTCAGCATGTAATAAGCCTTAGTTTTGAATTAAAAAGAAGAAGAAAATGGAATCACATCCAGTTAACGAAAAATAAAGATAACACCCACTTAGTAATGATTCATACCAACAATAACAATAATATAAGTAGAATTGAGGAATTGATGTACAAACTGAACAAAGCATAGAGAGTAAAATAGACCAGTCATGAATTTTATAATTACCAAAGGAAGGTACATAAAATTTTTACACAATATTACTTACCTTGTAAATTAATACACTTAAGCACAAGTAAGAAGCCACTTCTGTAAGGCCAGTCCTAATTTTTCAATCTTCCAAACAGCCCCCCTGATCCTGGACCTGGTTTTGAGTTGGGGCCATACAGAGACAAGCTCGCGTTGTGTGCTTCTGATGCATTGACTGGGTAGTCGTGGATTGGCAAGCCATTGTAAGGCATCTCAATGTGATTATTAACAATTTGTCTGCCAGACACATCAACTTGACGTGTGGGAGGAGCTTGCATACCCGGAGCCTGCTGAAGTCGAGCATATGCATGTTGAAGCAATGCTTGGATGGACTGTAGCTGAGTAGGCTGCAAGGGTTGCTGCATCTGTCGTGGCACTTGTGACTGGGCCTGAGTTTGGATTTGCAGTGGAATTTGACCTTGCACTTGGGATTGTAATTGTGCTTGAGGTGGCTGGTGCTGTTGGGAGTTTTGAGCAGGTGCATAGGATGTGGTATTCTGTCCCCACATCAGAGGATACATCTGGTAAGAAGCAGAGGGTTTTTTGTTTCCAACAACTTCAGATGCAGCCTTCATTGGTTCATTGGACATACATGAGACATATGGATAGGCATAGTAACCATATGGTGGGACCTGAGAGGCATATATAGCCCTTGTATTGTTCAGGGGGGATGCAGCTGCAGATGCTTGTGGGTGAGACCTCTCAATAGCTGCAGACACTTGGGGTTGTGGTTTTTGCATTGCAGATGACAAGTTGCTTGATTCCTAAAACAGGAAGATATGTATTGGTTTTACTTCAACACACTATCAGGGCTAGGGAGGGACTGGAAGGGAACCAAAAATACCTTGCATGCATTTAGAAGAAAATAAGACTCTTAATTAAGACCACCCCCTGGTAAAGAGGGTAAATTGTATCATGGGCAGATCAATTAAAAGGGAACACAAAAAGTGGAATACATTTGTCTACTTTCTCTCTACATCAAGTAAAATGAGCAAACTTGATAAGTGATGAAAAGTAATTGTTTTATATCTCTAATTTTTTTGAAAAAGCTTCCAAATAATTCATTTCACACTCACCGAGGTACAATAATTTAACACTCTGATCTTAGATATGTTTCCAAGGATGTTGAAAGTAGTATTGAGTGTCGAAGATATAACCTGCATAAGTTTATCTGGTAGAATGAGGATAGGATCTTCTGCCCAATCAACCGATTGCCCAGCTACTAGTTGCTGCTGCTTCTGCAGTTTCTGAGCATCGATCTGCCTTGACACCAATTGAACGTCTCGCCGGAACTTAATGTACACTCTCTCAAGATCCCAATGTGTCTTAGCCGCCATATTCAGCATCTTCTGCAGACTGCCTTTTGTATATGGAGAAGCTTCTTCAACATATCTTGGAACCTGGTTCATTAATTGTTGGCACATTTGTACCCACTTGCGGAGCTCAGTATCGACAGCATCAACTTCATTCCACAGTCTGATCTCTTGAGGAGTATCTTGTATATGACAAAGTGCGGCCTGACTGCGGCAATTACGAATTATGTTGGCCTGCTGATTTGCATGGGAGGGGGCTGAATTTTCACATTCTACAGTCCTTGAAGTTTCAGGATTGTCAAGCTGAGATTGCTTCTGCTTGAGACTGGGATTAAGGACAAGTGCTTGGGTTTGCTGAGCCTGAGCAGCAGCCCTCCGAGCAGCCTGAACAACCTGCTGATGCTGTGTGACAAGGCTTGCTGGTGTCAGATTTCGAGATTTTATGACAGGCTGTTGCACTCTTGCCAATGGTTGCTGGGGTGGCTGTGAAACTGGTTTCTGGATTTGTGAAGAGGCTAGCATAGGCTGCTGGAGCTGCTGGGTTTGTGCCCTTGCCCTCAGTGTGTTCAATACCTCTCGAGATTGTGAGAGCTTGTTCGTTGGTGTTCCATTTGAAACCAGCTGCGAAGCTGTATATGTCATTGTTGGTGAGTCGTACTGCTGCCCATATGAAGCAGGACACAGAACACCATCTATAATGCAAGACAATTTCTGTGCACCCTCCACAGATAAAGCTTCATTCTGTTGGAATTGTTCTTGTTCAGTTGGCTGGTCTGTTTGCTCGTCAGACTGGCCATGATATGCATCAGATGTTACAAATGCCAAATTGGCTGTGTCAGAACTATTTTCAATGAAGTTGTCATCAAAGTTGTCAAATTCATCATCCTCTTCAAAATTCTGCCCATCCCCATCATTAACATAAGTCTCCTCTTTGCTGTATGCTGCATCCTTATACTGGTTCTCATTTTGTTTAACATTTCCATTAGGGAGGGAATTTTCCTTCTCCATGGATCCCATACTCCGCTTGAATGGTGCAGTAAAATTCTTAAAACAAAGAAGGAGGGTAAGTAAATGAGTTCCACTGAATTATTTTACAGGAAGCATAGAGCATGACATATTTAATGAAGTTAGATACTAAGTAAATGATGAGGTTACACATCTTACCTGTTTTGAATTGCCCTTTCTCCTGGACTCCCTCTTGGTGTCAAGTTTCTTATAAGATGAGACAATTCTGTCAGGGTTGGTTTGTGACTTGGTTTTCTTAGCTTCTGCTTTAGTTGTAGCAGAAGTCTCAGATTTTATGCTTTTAGAGTACTTCCCTTTATGAAATGCCTTGAAAGATTTCCCCTCTTTTTCTGATTTGCTTGATACATTCCCTGTAGATATTTAAGGTACATTAAGCTCAAACATTAAGCTGCAACTTAGAACTTTCCAAAGGTGTTCCAGGAAATTTAGACAAGACAAACCTTCTTCAGGTGCAACAACATTAAAGCATGATGGAAGTGGAACATCCACAAAATCATCCACACCCCCTTCAACATCTGAATCACTGTCTGTCACACTGATCTCCCCAGAGAGGATACTCAAATTATCATCATCATCAAAAATGTCATCATGATCTTCATCATCAAAATACTGACATGGGTATACTTTGTCAGAAGCATCGGCACCATGTGGATGTAGCAAACAATGCCCAAATGACTCTTGAATAAATTCTTCTTTTGGGTCATCTTTTAAGGACACATTCTCATAGATCTAGGAAACATCAAAGAAGACCATAAATAAAATGACACACTTAAACTGAGAACCTGAAGGACGCGTCAAACACACACACACCACACAGTGTACAATTTACCTGTCGACCTGCCTCTTCTGAGTCTGATTTCTTTTCATTAGTTCTCTTCTGTTTTTTTCTTTCAAAGCTACTTGATGCGGAGTAATTATGGTCAGATTCAGGATGCCTGTCACACCAAAATTCATGAAAGTAGTGTAAAAATGACACATGTCAACTTACAATGTGTACTTTATGGAACCTTAATTCATTAATAACAGCCCTTACTTTGTTATGTTTACTGGAGGAACAGCCCTATCCTCAAGATGTAATGACGCAATCAAGGCACTTATTTTCTTCTGTTCCCTGATATAAGGTTCCAAGATAGTCTCTAGATCAGCCATAATCTCCAGCTTAATCTATATCAAAATAAAAAAAGGAGATTAATTTTCATAACCATCATTATAACTCTGACATTTAAAAGAAAAATTTGAGAATACTTACCCGGTGCAAATGTTTTTCCAACCAAACCTGTGAGAGTTCAGTCTTAAGCTTGGCTATTTCAGCCTTAAAGCTCTTTGTTTTCATCTCCTCTCTCAAAATGTCCCTAAAATAAAATGGAATTACATTTTTACAGAGGGCTCAATTAAATTGACTTATGTAATGGCAAAACCAAATGTACCTGAAAGGTGTCACAAAGTTTGGGGTAGGTCTTTTGGGAGCAGACTCTTTCAGTTTAGCTGTCACCTTATCAGACACTTTTTTGGGGGCCTTGCTCTTATCCCTTTTCTTTGCATTCTTTGTAAATTCACTCTCAATTTTCATAGCAGTGAACTTCCCCTTATCTGTGCGTTCTCCAATTACCTAGAGAAACAATGAGTGTATGATACGAAAACCATATTATACCAGCTTGACTTCATTTGTTGCTTTGTAAAAGAAAAACCAACCTTCAATGCCTCCTTCAGCTCCATTTCACTGTCAATTGGAACCTAAAAACAAAAAATTTAAAACTGTTTATGAAAGGCATGTATGGCTGACTTCAAAACCCTGCAAAAGATGCCCTATCTGCTAAACAGTACAGAACAGACAGCTGAACAAAAGCATAGATACATACCTCGTCACTGTCACTGTCAATGTAATACATGCGTGAAATAGGCTTCTTGCAAATTGTACCCTGCAAAGCGTAAAAATAAAGAATCATTTGTAAAACAAACAAAAAAAGACTTATTTCCAGACACTGTCTGTCCTTAGATATGACCAATGTAGATTACATTGCAGTCCTAACATACCATCTTAGATACGATTTCCGCGAAGCTATCCGCATCGTCGATGAAATATACTCCATCTGCATCTTTCAGGACAGGACATTCGAGCTTGTTCCATCCACTCTCGGTCTCCATCACTTTCTTATTGGCCACCAACAACTTCACACTCTTGCCACTCTTACTCGCGTTGGAGGTGGAGGCCATTTGGAAATCCAATATTTCCACAATCACTAGAATGCAATTAGACAACGGCTAGATATGCATACGATTTCTGAAACAGTCACCATCAATGAAAACAAAAATACGAGCAGCAGACAGCAGACAAGACAGCAAACAGCAAACAACAAAAACAACAACAAAATGGGGTCAAACCGACAAGTTGGCCAACTGTACAAGCATTCTGCAAAGAGTCTAGGGCGAGGAGAAGGAGGCAGATGTTCAGTGTGCACTGGTGTACACGAAAATTCATCCTCCACTGCTAGCTTAACTACAAATTATAAAGGCGACTTCATTCCCCTAGTTGAGGTTGGTCCCTACTCACACCTCACACAAACGAAGCTGAATTAGTGACAAGCGTGTCAGCACTGGAGGGAAGTTGGGAGGCGGGAGGCAGTGGGGATTCGCATTCAAAGGCAGAAAGAGCGCAGCACTGTTGCAGAAAAAGTCGTGGTAGCCTACGCAGCAGGCGCCACTTTGTTGCGACAATGTCGTGCCCCCCCCCCCCCCCCCATCGAAACTCCACCGCTCGACTGCGACGGGGATCTGGAGCTCACCTGGCAGCAGCTAGCAGAAGCGCCGGCACCGCCTTACCCCAACCCGGCCGCAGCCCCAACCCAGGACCCTCACAGCTCACAGCAGCCCATCCCCCGCCGGGCCCCAGCCCAGAACCCCAGCTGCATTGATTTTCCAAAGTGCGCGGCACCTGGGGCACCAACACCGCCGCCGCCGCTGGCGCTGCCATCGCGGCAACAGTTTTGTGTTATGTTCAGGACGGGACCGTCACGGCCCAGCGGCCCAGCGCCCCGGAAAATCGCACTCCCTGTAGGGAGCTGCTGGGGCTGCTATTTGAAAATTCGACACGCCGAGACCGGATTCGATTTCGTCTTGGAAGAATGTCCTCAAGTCGATCGGAGCACCGTGTTGCGCGTGTTCAAGTGTGATGTTAATCACCCGCGTCACTCTCAAGCAGCGCGCTGCAGCGGGGAAGGGCCGCGACAGGGCCGAGTCTAGCGTGACGTCACGCCACCACCCTGTCACGCAACGCAACGACGCGACGGCAGCGGGCTCTGTAAAGTTCGCGACGAGCGTGTCTGCAAAGCGGGGGACGATATAGGTATTGTCACCAACGGCCAAACAGACCATCACCCATTATTTTTGAAATCATAAATTGCGGTTTGAAAACAGCCAGCTCCGTGCCCAGCTCACTCGCACGCACGCTCGCAGCGGCAGGACAGACGAGAGTTGTGGATTCTTGCTTATCTTCGCTGAGTGCCCCCCCCCCCCCCCCCCAACCACCACAACTCAATCAGCAGTCTTGTCTATCCAGACAGGCGGCCTCCCTCGGTGCGGACCTCCTAAGTTTTGGTGGCCCCCGAGCCAGTCTTTGGCTGGAGGCACTATGTAGACATTGACACAGTGACGCACCAAACGTAATGAAGGGGCGTGCATGAACCACGTGTAATATCTTGGAATCTTTGCAGTGCGATAGAGTCGGAGAGAGTGGCGAAACTGTCGTTGGCACGGGCCTCAGTGGCCCAGTCTCCCCGTGCGGCTGCCGGCCACTGCCGGCTTGGTGGGTTCGATTCCCACGGACGGTTCCAGCAGCCTGCTCACGCTGATTTTTCGCTTCCAGGGCGTATGAAATTACCTCGATAATGTGTCGTGAGGAAACAGAAAAATAAAACTAAAATCGAGTGTTTCGACTGTTTTTGGTCCTCACGATTATTTGCTTGATTTCTTTTTTTCGAATCAATTAGAAATGTTGGCCATTTCGATTTTATTTTGTGGCTCATTTGATTTTGGTCACATTTAGTCACGCTGACTAAAATTATTATTTTTCTGAGAGTGTGCTGTTGTTGGATCGGGGTTCACCGTCACGCTTTGTCTCCTCTGGTGGTGAGGGTGACGGGTGAGGAGCCCATCGCCAGGTTCACCAGCGACACATTCACTTGCGTGGGGTTGACGGGTTCCTTTTCTCTGCTGGTAGGCCGAGGCGGTCGAGGGGAGGGGTCTGTCCTACTCACCCCCACAAGCACGCGCTGTCGGGCTTCGGGTTGTCCCCCCCCCCCTTCCCCAACACACACATGAGCGCGCGCGACGAGAGGGGAAAAGCGCCCAAGTGTCCACCATTTACTTTCTGGCGACGACAGAATACCTTTCCTGACGCAACGTCAACATTAGTCATACGCGGCTTCTGAGGACCAAGCTAAAGGGTCTGAGGAGAGGCCTACGGCACAACAAGACAAGGCAATGACGGAAGTTCGCAGTTCTGCGATGCAGCGTGTACATGCGCTGGCGTGCACGCCGATTACCACGCCGACCCGGCCGCGCGACGCGTGATCGCAGCAGAGCTAGCTGGGCTGGGATTCGGACAGCAAATTACCCCAGTCAATTTTGTCTCCGATCTTGTCCCGCCCCGTCGCCTGACCCCCCCCCCCCCCCCCCCTTACACACACACACACACTGCACCGTACCCACTCTCGCAACTTTGCAAACACCCCGGCGCCGCGGCGGGCCGAGCCCCGGACCGCGCGGCCGGCCGGACTGGGAAGCAGGTTGGAGCGATTTTCATTCAAACACCACACGCGCACGCGCACGCGCACGCGCACGCACACGCGCTCACACAGTCGAGGCGATGTCCGTGGCGCTTATTGTCGCTACAAATTGCACTGACGTGGTGTCTGCGGTTGGCGCCGCTGTCCCTTTCCTTAAAGACGCACGACAGGCGATTGGGAGGCCGGGTCGGGGTGCGGGGACGTCTTCGTCTGACATCCTTCCAGAGGATCCGTCGGCGGTTCGAGTTATTTCGTTAAAAAGCTTCCAGCAACTCACTAGTAAAACTAAGGCGTAACCTTACGCCCGTTTTGAAGCACGCGCACGCACGCACGCACACACACACACACACACACACAGACGGTGCAGCCCAATGTCACCGCAGTGATCAGGGACAGCATAAGCGTGCCCGGCCCGGCTCGTCGAGAGGAAAGGGGTGAGGGGAGGTGAAGTACAAACCATCGTTACCGCTCGTCTCACGGCACGGACAGGCCCGGCCCCCCCAGGGGACCCAGGCCCGGGGGGGGGGGGGGGGGCATCGCGGCCAGACGGGGGCATCCCCGGCCCCCGGCCCAGGCCCCGGCCCAGGACACAGGACAACGCAGCTTCCCTCACTCTGCTTCGGTACCGCCGCCCGGAACGATCCCCCCGACCCGATCCGTCGCCAAAATCCACTCGCACCGCGCCCCCATCCCCATCCTCATCCTCGACCCCGCGCACACCCCGTCACCGAGAACAACATGAGCCTGGCGCTGCTGCAGGCGTGCGGCTGGGTCGCGCTGGCTGCCACCGCCGGCTACCTGGGCTACCTCGTGACCCACCTCCTGGCCGCCATCGCCGTCCAGCAGCGAATGCAGGTACGGCAACAGAAGAGAAGGGACGCTGTGAATGAATGGGATCTGGTGATCAAGTGGTTGCCCGGAAGGGCTAGCGTAGGCCTACCCGCACCGGAAGTTAGCAGTATGACACGAATTTTATGTCACTGTTTTCGTTCATGCTGGGAGGGTTGACTTCAATTTACCTATGACAACGAAAGTCTGAAAATTATGAAATTTTAGCTGGCATGTGGTCACCATGTTTGGGGAAAAAATCTTCGTGATTATATTTATGGTTATACATATATGTATCCAAATCCCTGCAACAGAAAGTGCTGGGGGACACACCAGGTCCACCACCCCTGCCGGTCATCGGCAACCTACTGGAGCTGCTGACTTCCCGGGAGGCCTTCTGGCCCAAGATGCTGGCGATGGTGTCTCGGTACGCACCCACCATGCGCTTCTGGGCTGGGCCCTCCTGCATCATGGTCCTGACGGACCCGCGCGATTTCGATTTCGTGCTCAACAACCCTAAGTTCAACAACAAGTCCTCGTGGTACCCGGTGGCCAAGTCCGCTCTGGGCACGGGGCTCATCGTGCTGAGCGGCGAGCCGTGGCGCAGGCACCGGAAGGCGGTCGCTCCCTCCATGCACCACCAGGCCCTGGTGCAGAACGTGCAGGTAGGTGTGGGCGAGGGCGCAGCCCGGCAAGCCCGCCGTCCAGCAGAGTAGGGCGCCTGTGGAGTCACGGATAGGCAAGCCCGCCGCACACGGCTGCTCGACGGGCTTGCCTACCTCCGATCCAGCAGAGTAGGGCGCCTGTGGAGTCACGGATAGGCAAGCCCGCCGCACACGGCTGCTCGACGGTCGTGCCTAGTGCGTGCTGCAGGTCCAAATGGACACCGACCGGTGCCCGCTGCTGCCCGTGTGCCGTCGTGTTTGTGGCCGGGAGGGGCGGGGCCATTGGCGGGGCGATGGCCCTGGCTACAGAAGCGTCCTTCGCGGTCGTTGTGCGCCATCATGGCTCCCGCCACCGTCTTTGGATCTTCCGGGACCTCCGCGCTCCTCGGGACCTTCGAAGGGAGCTGGCGACCGCACCGCCGCCTGCTCTCCTCTGCCGCGCTAACGTTGTGGTTATCGGATGCAGCAGGAGGCTGACGGATTAGTTATCGGAAGGGCCGGAGCCGGAGGGCGGGACGGGGCGGGGCGGGGCGGGGCGGGGCGGGGCGGGGCGGGGCGGGGCGGGGCGGGGCGGGGCGGGGCGGGGCGGGGCGGGGCGGGGCGGGACGGGGCGGGGCGGGCAGCGGATGGAGACCGTTCCACTGATCACTCCGGCCAGATCTGCCCCCCTCGGCCTCCGCGGTGCGACGCCAGGGGGCCTCAGCTTCGGCTCGGAAGGCTCGGCTCGGCTCGACGGGGATTTGGGTTGCGCGTCGCTCGGCGCGCTGATCTGCATCCCGTTGCAGGTGTTCTACCGCAAGGCGTTGGACGTATCCGAGTTGCTGCTGGCCCCCGCCGCCGCTTCGGGAGCCACGCTGGACATGAAGGATTTCTGCGCCGTGCTGTCGATGGACGCAGTGTGCGAGACAATCCTGTCGTCCGACTTGTCCTCGTGCCGCGACGCGCTCAAGCGCTTCGTGGACGCCAAGAACGAGTCGTGCGATCTGGTGGCGTACCGCGTGTACAACCCCTGGCTGCTGAGTGACAGAGTGTACTCCATGACCCGCGAGGCCCGCGAGGTGCACCGCATCGAGGCCTTAACGGACAGCTTCGTGGACGACGTCATCAAGCGGCGCGCCACCAGCTCAGCGGCGGCCTCGGGGACCACCAAACGGCGGTCCTTCCTGGAGCTCGCCATGGAGGACCAGAGAGTGGCCGATCTCTTGAGCGACGAGGAACTGCGCGAGGAGGCCAAGGCCATGGTCATCGCCGGCGAGGGCACCGTGGCCACGACGCTGTCCTTCGCGCTGCTGATGCTGGCCATGCACCCCAACGTCC
This sequence comes from Odontothrips loti, assembly GCA_038380765.1. Lineage (NCBI taxonomy): Eukaryota > Metazoa > Arthropoda > Insecta > Thysanoptera > Thripidae > Odontothrips > Odontothrips loti. The sequence goes on along the minus strand of CM076248.1, from coordinate 19,595,653 downwards.
AGCAGGACGTCTCCCAGGTCAGAGGCGGGGATGATCTGGCCGCAGCGGCCGCAGGCTCCGAACACCGGCAAACATGATCGCTTCTGTTCCTCCGCAGGAGCTGGACGACGTCTTTGGCGCGGACCTGGACCGCGAGGTGACGGAGCACGAGCTGCCGCACCTGCAGCTGCTGGAGCGGGTCATCCTGGAGACGCTGCGCCTGTTCCCGATCGTGTCTGTGTTCGGCCGCGACTGCCCCGAGGACATCCAGCTGCCCTCCGGGCACCCCGCGCCCAAGGGCAGCCACCTCTTGTTCTTCACGTACCACACACACCGCGACCCAGCCTCGTGGCCCCGGCCCCTCGAGTTCGACCCCGACAGGTGAGGCCGCGGCTCTATCAGGGGAAGTGAAGCAAGTGAAGTGCACGAGGTGGGAGTCTCTTACTTACCTGGGGTCGAATGACCTTTAGTAGGAACGTACAAATGTTTTGCAGATGCTTTTTACCAGATGCGAAAAATCTCGTTTCTGCTGCACGCTCTGCACAGGTTCCTCCCCGAGCAGGTCCGCACCCGGCCGGCGCTGAGCTTCGTCCCGTTCAGCGCGGGGATGCGCGCCTGCATCGGCCAGCGCTACGCCATGATGTACCTCAAGACGGCGCTGGGCACGGTGCTTCGCCGCTACGAGCTGCACCGGGCCCCCGGCGACGACAGGACCGTCGCGGACCTCCCCCTCGAGATCGGCGTCATCCTCGCCGTTCGCGGCGGCTACCCCGTGAGGGTCAGCCGGCGGCAGCAGCAGCCGCCCACCCAGAGGCCACAGGGGTTATAACAATGGCCGACCCTCACCACAACTTCAGGACACATGGTGCGGGTGCAATCAAGAAGATGTAGGAAGGCGTCAGTAAACACACACACACACACACACACACACACACACACACGCTAACCGATATACCGGCATAAACCCGGAAACCTAAGACAGGCCCGAGTCGATCCCATTCCAGTTTCAGAGCGCACGGGCTATCCCAAAGTGGGTGTGATTTCCTTAACCTGTCATTTTTTTTTAGAATAACATTTCTAGCTGCAGGTGATCTCATAACTGTAACGAATTGCTCGGGCTGCTGCACCCGCTCGCGCGCGCTGCAGCTGTGAGCAGATAAAAGGCGTCTTGTGCAATAAGCCCACGGCACCGCCGCCGCCGTGTTCCTCTGCCCATTTTTTTTTCCTGCGCCTCTCTTCCTCTAAACCAACAGCATTGCGTCGAGTCGGGCGTCGGCACCGCCGAGAGGAGAGAAGGGGAGAACCACCCACTGCTCACAGTTCGGCCCCAGCTGCGTCTTACCTTAAGAAATGGGATGAAGTAGGTCCGAGCCGAACGAGGTGGAGTATTTGTTATCTGTGAACTCCACTGTTGTTGTTGTTGTTGTTGTACGTTAAATATTTTACTGCTATGTAAATAAATTAAATAATGGCCACATTCCTATTTATCGAATTCTTGTTTGTGGTTTTGATCTGGTGAACCCTACTCAAACGGAGTTGATATCCGGCGTCCGGACGGAGGAGAGCTGGCGAAATGCACAGCAAAGATATTGTGGATGCGCCACTTGGGTATTCGCTACGGCACCACCTTATATGTTCGGCCGCCTACCCGGAGCACGGGCCAAACACAAGTACCGGCCCCGGGCGGGGCGGCCGTCGGCCACAGACAATCTGCATGGCAATCGCATGCTCTCCTTCATAATGGCCGCAAAACGACGCAGTTGGCGAAGTTGGCCGGCCGTGCGTCGGCGTCATCGTGGCGCAGCGCAGATTGGTGTGATTCCGTCGCGTCCTGCAGGGGGAGGGTATGAGGGGGGGGGGGGGCGTCTGGCGTACGCCGAGCGGCTTGTGGCTGTCTGTGAAAGTTGTAACAGACCGAAACACTCCTCCTTCACGATTGGCGTTAAAAAAATAAAAAATACAAAAACGGTGACACCTGAACTCCTCCTCGCCTCTGCCCCCCGCCTCGCGCCAACGCGGTCCCTCCTCCCCCGGCACGGCGCCGATATTCATGGCTTCCCGTGTTGCGTGTTGTGGCTGGATCAGCATCGCACCGGCTGACTCGCAGTCGCAGTGTTCAATCTGTCCCGGCCCGGCCAGACAGTCCAAGTGTCAAAGCTTTTGCTCTTAGCACCGGCATGGCCCTGCCGCACATCTGGGTCGCCCTGAGCTTGGCTGGGGTCGGCGCCGAGCAGGCCGCCGAGGCCGAGATCGTGACGGAGGCGCCCCTTGACCGGTCCAGCCTCGGCCTAGGACTCGGACTGCTGACGGGGATGGCGGCGCTGGCGGCCGCCGCGGTCGTCTACGTGGTGGCCGCCAAGGTGGCCGACGTGCGGCGCATGCAGGTGAGACGGGCCGTGGAGCGCACCTGTGTACCTGTGAAAGAGTGCCTGTGAGTCTGAGTCCTGTGAAGGTGTTCCTGTCGACCAGAGAGTGCTGGCAGACATGCCCGGCCCGCCCCCGCTGCCGCTGCTGGGCAACATCCCGGAGCTCTTCTCCCGGCAGGACGCGTTCTGGTCCAAGATCCTGCGCCTGATGGCCAGGTACGGCCCCACCTTCTGCTTCTGGCTGGGCCCCACGCCCTTCGTAGTCATCACGGACCCCCGAGACCTGGAGCACGTCTGCGGCAGCGCCAAGTTCAACGACAAGTCGCCGTGGTACACGCTGGCCAGGGCCGCCCTGGGCACGGGGCTCATCACCCTCAACGGCGAGCAGTGGCGACGGCACCGGCGGGCCATCGCGCCCTCGCTGCACCAGCACGTCCTCGTGCAGAACGTCGAGGTGTGCCCTGCTCCAGTTTACTGAAATTCGCTCCAAATTCTCCGCTGTGTACTGGGGTAGGCAACCGCGACTTGTGTGTGCACGCGTGTCGTGCGGGCTGGCCTACCCTGGCACGCGCAGGCGCTCACCGCATTCGCCTTACCACTCTCCCCCGCCCCGGGGCTGACGTTCAGGTGTTCCGGCGCAAGACGACCGAGCTGTCACACATGCTGACACGGGCGTCGCGCTCCGGCGAGACGGTGGACATCCTCGAGTTCTGCAACCTGGCGTCGATGGACGCGGTGTGCGAGACGCTCCTGTCCGCCGACCTGTCGCGGCACGCGGCCGACGCCGCCGCCCTGGCCAAGTTCGTGCAGCAGACGACAGACGCGGCGCTGAGTGTGACGTACCGCGTCTGCCACCCCTGGCTGCTGTGGGACCGGCTGTACGCGCTGACCCGCGAGGGCCGGGCCTCGGCGCGCATCCAGCGGGACACGGACACCTTCATCGACGGCGTCATCGACAGGCGGCGGCGGCAGCAGCAGGCCGACCACGTACGTACGGCGCTGTGGTGGTAGCGGCTGAGGTGAGGGCCAAGAGTGGAGCCTGGAGCTGTCCGAAAACCCCAACCTCTCCTTCTCTTACAGAGGGAAAAGACGAGCCACATCTGGGCGAAGCGGCGCTCGTTCCTGGAGCACGCATTGGAGGGCCTGGAGGACCTCATGTCTGCCGAGGAGTGGCGCGAAGAGGCCAAGGCGATGGTGGTGGCGGGCCAGGGCACCGTGGGGCATTGCCTCAGCTTCGCGCTCCTCCTGCTCGCCATGCACCCCGACCAGCAGCGCCGCGTGCACCAGGTACGACGCTGTCGGCGAGGGCGAGGAGCGTGACTTGGCACTGATCTCCCTACTCTGCCCCCAGGAGCTGGACGACGTCTTCGGCGCGGACCCGGACCGCGAGGTGACGGAGCACGAGCTGCCGCACCTGCAGCTGCTGGAGCGGGTCATCCTGGAGACGCTACGCCTGTTCCCGCTGGTGCCCGTGTTCGGCCGCGCCTGCCCCGAGGACACGCGGCTGCCCTCGGGCCACACCGTGCCGCGCGGCGCCAACGTCTTCATGTTCAGCTTCCACACGCAGCGTGACCCGGCGTGGTTCCCCGACCCGCTGCGCTTCGATCCCGACAGGTTCCTCCCCGAGCAGGTCCGCACCCGGCCGGCGCTGAGCTTCGCCGCGTTCAGCGCGGGGACGCGCGCCTGCATCGGCCAGCGCTACGCCATGATGTACCTCAAGACGGCGCTGGGCACGGTGCTGCGCCGCTACGAGTTGCTCCGGGCCCCCGGCGACGACAGGACCGTCGCGGACCTACCCGTCGAGATCGGCGTCATCCTCAGCCTCGACGGCGGCTTCCCCGTGAGGGTGTCGGAGCGGGCGGACTTCTTGTCGAATCTGTCTTCGGCACCCCGCCACCTCCACTAGCACATGTGTTGCACTGAGAGTATAGGCCGACCCGCACGACATGCGTGCATGCAAATGTCGTGGTTGCCTGTTCAACAGGCGCCGTTGCTAAGACTGTCCGAATTAGATTTGCGCTTCCGAAAAAACTGTCGATAATCTTCCAGCTGTGTGCTGTGTTAGGGGCCGTTTGGGAACAGGGTCAGAGGGAAGTTCGGGTCTTTTAAATTAGGCGCCTGTTCACTGCCGCCTTGCACGATCCCCTCTCCCTTGCTCTCTCCCATTCGTTCCACAAGGCACTGAACGTGCTGCAGCAGACGACAACAAAAAGTCGTACAGTGGAACGAAGCTAATTTTGTTGTAAAATAACCCTTGTTTCGCAATGAAAAAGCCCATAGAACCTGCGCCTGGTGATGGTATTCGATCACTTAAAACATCAAATGTTTTCCGGGTTGTCAACTTTGAATTATACGCTAAACCGGTTAGTAGTTCACTGAGTCGTGTGACAAGGCATGGTTATGGGTTGATTGTTTTCCTGCTGATTTTCTCAGGATTTTCGAGTAGTTCTGCATTACTCGTTTCCATTATGATGAGACATACAGTGCGTCAGCTTATTGGCTCTGTTAATATAATGTCAAGCATGTAAAAAGTACTTACTGCCTTGTATTTTCTACATTTCATTGTAGGTATCTACATGTCCACACTTTTGTTTGATTTGTGACTTAATTTTCTTTTCAGAATAAGATTATAATGGGTCTCGGACTCCTTGCTATGGGCGGTAGCTTAGTCTATATTGCCTACATGAGACATAAATATGAAGGAATGGGATATTATTCTGCTATTTCGGAAAATGGAGAGGAGCAGTTTCTGAAGAAAAAATCACGTTGGGAATGAATTCTGTTTTATTTTTATAAAGTTGTAAGATATGGTATTTTGATTGCACCATGAGTTTGTATATTTATTTTAAACATATTAATAGTTAATAAACCAATATAAGAGATGTGCTGGAGGTTTGTTTTCTAACATGAACACAAAAATGTAACATGCTTTATTTTATTGGGCGCTGAAGATTCCATTTACCCCTACACATTTTAATTCTTGATGTCTGAATTTCACGCCAGCGTTTGGTCGTCCAGTAAAAAAATTTGAAGGACAGAGTCAGAGCACCTCAACGTTTGAAACGACCCGCGTTCTTTCAAAAACAAAACACTTTTCGACCTATCGAAATACAAGCGGGAGGGAGGGGGAGTACGGTTGCGGTAGTGGTGCAAACGGGGTGCAGTTACCCGGCGATCTGAGATTCTGATCAACTTTGTACTGATTGTCTTGGACGTGGTGGCATTTTCGTAGTTTTCTTAGATCTCTTACAATGGCTTCCGGTTTGGAAAGTTATGTCAACCGTATCCTTTGTACCTACATGTTCTTTCATCCGTTCACATTCTGTGGCATAGGTTAAGTTGTTTTATTTTGACAACAGTATCATTTGGTTGTGTTTATTTGTTGTTGGTTTCTTGCCCAGAAAATATTCATTTCTTTAACATCAAAACAGATACGGTGTCTATTATTACTGCCGATGGAAGAAATTTCATTGTAAGCAACAGACAAAACCTGATGCTTTTCTGCGTGTCAATTATGTAGACTGATATGTGTCATTATTTTTTGCAGGGGACACTAAAAGGCTTTGACCAGACCATTAACTTAATTCTTGAGGAATCTCATGAACGCGTGTACAGCACTACTACAGGTGTTGAACAAGTAGTGCTTGGTCTGCACATTATACGAGGTGACAATGTGTAAGTCGCATCACATCTGTTACCAAAATCCTTCACATTCAGTATTATGTTTTTTCACTTTTGTGACTTCTTTCACATATTCCAGAGCTGTTGTTGGGGAAATGGATGAAGATATTGACTCTCAAATTAACCTAGCTAATATTAGAGCGGAGCCTCTCAGTACTATAGCACATTGAATAATGTGTGCTTGTATGGACTGTTCTAAAACCGAAGTAGATATAGCAGATGAATGGCAAGGAGATCAGCTTGGACTTTTAAAAGTGCAAGATCTCTTAAGCTGGAGATCTATTTCTGGTGCAGGCTTTCTTTTGCATTATCTGTGATTATGAATGTGTCACATCCTAGCACAGAATATTGATCTCAGTCATCTTCAAGAGCATGTGCAAGCTTTTGATACTTCGAGCAGAAATGTTTTATTGTAGGTGAAGTTGGTTGCAGGCCAGATTTTCAAAACTTTAAAAAAGATTCAGTTCAAATTCAGAAAAGAAAGATGTATTCTTTGCTACATAAGTATGAAACAACAATTGTAAACAACACACATTTCATGTAACTTACATCCCTGGATTTCGGCTATGAAAATATGTAACTTCTTCTGAAGTATTCTAAATAAAATAAATAATATTCTTTAGTTTCATTAGTTTGGAATGCCTAAACAATTAGCTCTGTCCATCATAGTGGCCTCCATCAGAACTTTCAGGTGAAATACCTGCCCTTTAAATGAAATGAATGAATAGGAATGAAACAAAAGGATTTGCAGTATGATTCTAGAATATCTTTGATTGGGCCTTTAAAATAGTTTTTCCTTTGTTTTGTTTTAAAGGTTTCCCCATGTCCATGGTCCTGAGACTAGTTCTAAACACACGCTGTTTTGAAATGAAATAGTCCCCAACACTGATCAGAGCATCAGCTAGGGAACTTCAGATACCCACAATATATTTCACAATCATATAATTGGGCATTTTACATGATGAACACAATGTGTTTGGCACAAACCTAATAGAATTTATGAGGAAGCTGAAGTTGGAACCACACAAAACAAATTATAAACATATTGAAACAATTATCTTAGTAACAAATATAAATAATGAAGCCAAAGTATATGTGATGTGAAAAGCGACAAGTACCAACATAAACGTCTATCAATACAATAATTTACATTTGGTATGTGGTCTTCCTATGTGCATCCGCACTCATAAACTGGGTGTAAGGTTTTCTACGCTTAGTACACAGTGTAAGAAAGATGAAACAGCAATAAAATTTGGGATTTGGGTCCCGATTTTATAAGACCACTCACTAAATCGTGCCCAATCTGTCTTAACTTCTTCCCAACACATTGCAATAGTGCTCAAAGTTTGCTTACATAAATTTAAATCAAACTTGGAAATTACAAGAAAAAAGAATTTCATGAAATGGGACATTGTGGAAGGGAAAGTTAATACAGTATTTCATTTTTATGTTGAAAGAAAAACAGAAACATTCTATGAAAATAAGTTTCGGTTTGTTAACAGACATCAACACTGGAAGCAGTACATATCTAAAATACCATACTTGTCTCTTAAAATGACATCCTTTTCATGGCAACCTATCTACCCTAATCACCATGGCACACTATTTCTTTGCAAAATTGAGAGAGAACACCAAACTTACCTAGGTGGTCCATAGCAGACAAAGGTATCACAACAGGGCTTATAAAATGTCCTATGTCAAAATCAACACACTTTTGACAAAATCAAAAGGAGCATGTGCTACTGCAATTCAATGATTGAATTGTTGTACAAATTCATAATTTTGTTGCCAATGTAATTGGATTAGATTGGCCCTCTGAGCTCGAGCAGGTCAATGCAAGTAATGAACAGTAGTTCATTAACAAGAAAACGTTTCAAGCAATTGTAGTGAAACACATGGAATGATAACGTACAACTACATTTCTACATAAAGTTTTCACCTTTTGGCTGACGGACGAAGAAAATCATAAATAGGATACTTCCTTTGGTATGGCCTTTGATTGTAAACTAAATTACATGTATACAAATCAAGTGAAGCATGGAAAGCTTGCACCCAAATAGTCAAAAAATGAGGTAAATTTTATGTTTAACAACTGTTCAAACTGCATTCTCTCTCAACTAAACACAATCCTATAAGCTCTCGAGCCTTCTACATCTCATTGACAACAATCAATAACTAGACAATTTTAAAACCTTTAAGCAAGCTGGTTAAGCGTCAAGATGGATGGCAAATTTTCACTTTGTCAGCAAATGCAAAACAGTCCAAAAATATCTCGAAGATATACATACACGATATAGGTTTTAATCACAAAATACAAGGTTCCGGGAGTCTAATGTTAGAATATTTGAAGTTGAGCATTCCTTACAAAAAAGGAATCAATGATGAATCAAATGAAGATTGATAATATTCCCCTAAAAGCAGATAAAATAGGACTCCTGATTGGAATGTGAATGATAATCAAACCACCAAAGGAATATCAAAGTAGACTTAACACTAAGGATACCCAAGAATACAAAGGAACAAGAGAATATAAATGCATCCATTGAAAATATGGAGTTTCAGACAAAACAACATCTGTCACTTGGAGAAAACTCATTCTTCAACTGAAATCTTTCTCAAATACGTAAAAGCAACATTTTGGCAGTGCAAACCTAAACACAAAGAAAATGTAAATATATAATCCCCTCTTAGGAGATCACAGCCACTAAATCTGATCAGAATGTCCACAGAGAGAAAATGGAATCATAATTCATAAAAATGGGTGGTAGAACCTCTTTCACAAGGCACAACATTGATTATCTTTTTAAAAGATAGAGTAAAATATATTTATCGAAATTATGGTGAACTGTCTGCAAAATATACTATTTATTATTTTTAGTACATATAGGTAATAAATAAAATCTTTCATTTAAAACAAAACTCCCTTGTAGCCAGTGGTTTTGCACCACTACCCCAAAAAATCAACAAAAATAGCATCTATTGTTGTTCCAGCTGATGGATCATCTGGCTTAGCTATGCTGCTTCACAACAATCAGATGTTGAATTCTGAATGGGGATAGACACGCTGATTAGCATCCAAATGTAAATGTTTTCACTTAAACTAGAAGTAATGGACTGTCTGGCTTTGCCAGCATATCTACAGATGTTTTCTTGTTTTTAAAAGAAAGAGACACAAGCATAGAATGTTATTAGAAGCTGACATGCAAGTTGTTTTCTAAAACTTAACATTTAAAGGCCTGTCTCTTGCAAAGCTGCCACACTTCGTCCAGGGCTGCAGATTCCAACCTGGTACGCAACAACAGTGGCATGGTCAAGCTTACCAGGCACCATTGCCAGTTTATCACAGATTTTCCTCCGGCGCGCGCGCTGCTCCATTTTACTTAACTCTTGCAATGAGTTATTCTCTCCGACACTGCAGTAAAGGTCGGGATCTTCCAAGATATGGCGTTTTGCGGCTGTGATCCGTGTGGCGAAATCCAGCACCAAATCACATAGCTCTCGAGCATCCTGGATAGGTGGTCCTTGACCTGAGACACCAAGCTTCAAAAGATCTTCCATTCTAAGAAGAGTAAGTTCATGGCGCTGGTATGCCTGTACCGTAGGAAGGCCATCAGAATTCACCACAAACGTAGATCGGGTGTGACCTTTTGATGAGTTTCCTGCGCTAGATGTCCTTGGACGAAAATTGCTATGTCGCTGAGCGTGTTTGGAACTCCCAGCACCTGTGTTTCGATGGGCACTGCTGTCATTCTTATCGTCTTCAGGAGGAAGAACTGCGAACTTCCCAACAACTGGGTCAAAATTGTCAGAAATGCCATCGGAAGTAAGGAAGACAATGTCCCCTTCTTGAACTTCAGTCATGGAACAGGTAAGATTATTGAGTTCAGGGTTGCTACCTGCAACAGGGCCGAGAGCACCTAAAGCATCTCGCATATCACGCATCAAATGTATGTCATGGGACCCTGAAACAAGCAAAGAAAGAGTTATAGAATTTCTTATTTAGAATAAAAAAAAAATCCTTTTCAATCAAATGCCATTACCTTGGGTTATTTCTCTTACACCGTGGTGGGCATTGTAAACATATGCCAAACTGTCTCCAACATTACAGACACACGCCACATATTTGCCAGGTACAGCCAAGGGGAGAACAAGAGCAGCAGTAAGTGTTGTAAGCATACCCTCTTCTTGGAGGATGAGACTGTGAGCAGCATGAAACGAGCGGAACAAGGCAACAAACACCTCCTACAGCACAAAATTAGCAATCTGTTAGTTTGATGCATAAGAATTTTGAAAAATTACATACTTTCAAGACAGAGGCACTACACTCACTGTAGTACTGGTCGGCTTGGATGGAGCAGTATTGCTGAATATGGCTTTGTTCAGGTACTCCACACAGCCATGGACAGCTGAACGAGCAGCAACACATGCTTTCTGGCCCCAATTAACACCGTCTGCCAGAGCCATAACTGCAGAATCCCTCCTAGCGACGATAGCAAAACAGTCAGCAATAGGATTTCCTGCATTTTCATGAGTCAGAGGATGCAGTTCATAAAGAGTAGTTGCTGCTCCAAAAGCTCGTCTGTGAGGCAAAGACCAATCTCGTATTCCAGCAATCTCCTCAGCTTTGACAAATGAACTTGATGTCTCACTGGTTGTAGTTGCTTCCTCTGAAACAAACAACAAAGATGTGTAATTCAATCAATCACAACATATTTATTATATAAAAATACAAAGCAACTTCACATCCCACAACAATGATATAAGATTACACTGACTGACATCAAGAAGCATGGACATACAAATGCATGTGCAGATGACACAGAGATGAAGATAGAAAAGTAACAACAGATATCCAACAAATCTTTTAAAATACTACAACAAATTAATAGTCCTTAGGTAAGTGATTTGCAAGAAAGAGAAGAAATTCACAATATTATCTAAACATTACAGTTTGGGGCAGGAATTCATAACAAAGACAGATGACATTTCACACACAACACAACCATGCATATTTTCTGATTGCATTTCAAAAGTGCACAAAGAGAATGCATAATTACACTACAATATTAAGCACGCCTTCAACAAAAGTAAGGAAACTGCTTAGAAAAAAAATAACATGCTGTTCAGTTTCCCAGGACCTCTACTTTCAGGTGCAGTCAATGAAACAGTGGTTCATCACAAATGTGCAGATATATCAAAAAGTCTATAGCAGGTAGTGCAAATTTGGAAACAGATTTACCGGAACATGCAAACAAATCTACAATCCTGTGGTTGCAGCCAATGTTCACTTGCAATATTTAGTGTCTATGTAGATTCATGCACTGCTAAACCCACCAAACTTACCACATGTGGGTCTTCTTACATCATTGAACATTTGCTGACCATTTCTTTTTGCAGCTCTCGCTTTCTTGAAAGGATTGGGAGCACTTTTGGATTTGCGTATGGGTAAAAAGCCTTCTTCTTGTGAGTCATCTCTCTTAAGAGTGCCAGCAAAACCTGCTGGTGGTGGTATTAAATATTCTTCTGTCACAGGAGAACAGTCAATACCAGAGTCTTCCATGCTTGTAGACCCAGGAAATTTTTGATTTTCATTAGCTTTCTCATCTAGACAGAGATTTTCCACTGGATTTCTTTCTTCTGTTACTTCTCCCGAGGTATCAGAATAAGACACTCCTTTCTTCTCAGAAGTGGAACCTTCAAAGCGAATTTTTGTTTTATTGTTATCTGATGTGTGGTCACTGGATGACTGATTGTCTGCTTGCTCTTCATTCACAATTAGATTTAGATCTGTCATGCTAGTATGAACGGATTTTGTTCCAACAGTAAACACTGATCCGGCAGCTCTTATCTTCATGACCGTATTGTTAATAGGATAGTTGCAATCTGGTGGCCGTACGCTGAACCATCTTCCGTAGCCAGGGCTGAAGACACAGTCTGAAGAGGTTGCTGTTTTTTGTTTTTTATTTTTTGTTTTTGTTTTAAAATAAAATGCCCACACAAACACAAAACATTAATCAACAGATTTTGGTCAAAAATCATTGTAAAAGTCACAAATAAAATCATCTTAGATTCTCCCATTAGGAAAAGGAAATAAAAGTGAGGTGTATGTGCATGTTGAGATGTATGTATATGAAAAACAATGCAACGGAGAGATGTAAGTTCTCATTGGGTATAACAACTCAGAAACTTCCTTTAGGCATGCTTTCAGACATGCTTGTTTGTAGAAGTGACAGATGTGATGAGAGCAAAACAGTGAGTAAACAGTAAAAAAAAAAAAAAATTATGAGCCAGAAGGAAACAATTATGCTCTGGCAAGGTACCTCTAAGGTAGGCACAAATAACCCCAATCAGTCCTTAATTTCCTCTCTCAAAAGCCCAACAGATTGAGACAGTTAAGCAATGAGACAGAAATTAAATTCAAAAGCATGTAGTTTCAAGCATAGGAAAATTAATACAAGCATCAAAGAATCGAGTTGAGTCTTACCTGGTGGTTTCTCATTGTCCCCATGCTCCAGGATGTCAATGAAGTCTACGTCAGGGTCACTAGTCGTGATGTGGCGTTGTTTACGATTCACAGTTGTTAGTCCTCCATCTGGGCCTGTCAAAGCTGCGACAACAGAATCTGACCCTGATGATGGCTCTCCCAAAGCCTTGGGTGGAAGCTCATGAGGGTTGCGCCCATGTAATATGGTGGGAGCCATGCGACGTACATCTTGGCTAAAAGAAAAGTAACAACACTGACAAAGCCATAGTGATTGTTCCACTGAGGGTTCATGCAACGAGAGTTGAATAAATCTTTTCATTACTAATATTGTACACAACATACTACCGACAATGCTCTACGGTAGTACTTTCTAACCTCAACGTTCGCGTAGGTAAATCCATATTTAAAAATATTAACTGCTTAAAATCTCACCCGCTAAGATATCGTTGAATAAAACACCCATTTTGAGAATCTGCTGAGTTTCTTGGACTTTTTCCTTCTGAAAGAATGCTTTCCCTTTGTTGATTGGCAACAGACAGCTGACGGATAAAACTCGACACCTTTTTCCTCAGTGATGGCATTTTCTCTGTCATGTTACAATCTCTGAACAACTAACGTCAGTGTAATAATGCCACAAAGAAACACATAGGTGGTTCTTCTACCCATAATTATCAGAAAATGGTACAGACAAAATGTTTCTAAGCTGGTTTCTGTACCAACCACCAACAAACTAAACAAAACAAGGTGTATGACATGATGGCTGCAGACGACGCCTGTGGTGTGGGTCTCGAGGGTTACTTTCATTGGCTAGCACACCACAGCCAATCAGATTTTTGCTTTTTAGTAGCTAGTTAGTAGTAACTAGTAACCAAAAAATAAAAAAAAATAACTAGCAGTCACAGGCTGACATAGCTGCGGGCTAAGGGGGAGGAAAAAGAAACTTTTTTCCCATGCAGCAAGCAGGAAAATATTGCACATGAAATGGGAGTGACAAATGTTAAGGAAGAACAATGGAAAATCATAATCTTTTATTACTAAGGGGGAAGTACATCATATGTCTTAAAGCTCCTCATTACTACAATTACTTTTAGCACTTTCATACAGTACATTTCTTTTCCTCCATAATTCAGTTTGCATAAGTTTCTTCTTTTCTTCAACACACTTTTTGTTTTGCACTGTATCTGGTGAATCAGGTGTTTGTAAACCTCCTGTTACATTATAATAAACTATAGTGGAATCAGCATCTTTAAATGCAAGAGTTAATCTGAAACATAGAGGAAAATGTTAAGAACACGCAATCCCATAAATAACTACATTTTAATTATTCATGATCGCAATAAGTTACCCTCTGTCTTGCGTTGGCAAAGTCTTTTGAACTTTACACAACCACTCAGGAGAAATAGTCTGAGATGCTGGTATGGGTACATATACATTTGGTTCCTCATTCTCCTTTTCTCTACCCATGAGGTAAATTATATCCAAATCCTCGCAGAAGTAATGGCGAAGGTCCCACACGGTTTTCACTAAAAAGAATTGACATGTTTTTTTTTCACCAAAGAAGTTTCACCCAAAAGTTTAAGCTCTCTAAGCTCTTCACAGGAACCAAGGAATTTGTGATTACCTTCAGCCAGATCCATGTAAACCGCAAATGCGACAGGGGCACTGCGCTGATCCCTGCATCCGTAGTCCAATAGTTGTTTCAACTGGAAATTAATAAGTATTAATGATAAATTATCAGGCACACTGTGCAAATTGCCACTAATCTTCACTAGTCACTCAAATGTTATCGTTTATAATATCATACCACAGGGTGAATCTTTGCATCCATCTTCTGCGTGCAATCACTAACCCTCATAAACAGGTCTATCCAAGAAGGATTAAATTGTCAATCCTCTCAAAGAAATGCCGTAATGATTTTAAGACTCAATTCGTATTAGAACCACTACAGCTAGAAAGATGTAACACAGAATATATATATATCTTGACAACTAACACCAACCAGTCCCCTTAGTTCGGTTTGTTTACTTTTGACACTTGGTTTTCATACTTTTATTCTTCCCGCCGGACTATAGTATGAAAGTGTTTGGAGTACTCTGTACGTTGGCTTGACACAAAGTCATTTATGACGTGGTGGGCAGGTTAGGTCTTCTAGGCTTTTTGTTGTATTACTCCAAATACTACAATGTTTGAAATTTCAGACGTTCAGAGTAAGTATTCTTCTAAAACCACATAAATTTATTGATATTTGTCAATGTAAAAAAAAAAACTATTGCTGTTGTATATTCACTGTCTTGTTGATTGCATGAAGTGTCAAAATTGATAGTCAAAGTATTGTTAGAAATCTATGTAGGGCAAGAAGTAGTGAGAGAAAAGTATTTGTTGTATTGATTCTGAAACTCGTTTATGTTACGCCGGGGCTCAGTTAAAAATAACATCGGCACTAAACTCGGGGCAGCCGGTGCTGCTGTGGTCAAAGCCATGTCATAAATGTGTTTCTGAAAAGCTGTGTTTCCATGTCCATTCCTGTTTCCTGAATAATTCATACACCTACATTGTGAACATGTAAAGCAGCAACCGCAACATTTTAAAAATATTCTATTCATCTAATTTATGGAAGGTTCTGGTATGCATCCCCATTCTGCTGCTGCAAAGTTGCTATTTTCAAGTACTCATAATGTCGGTGGAAATTTATTTTTCAAAGCAAGAAAATTGCATTGGAATTTTTAAAAAGTGATATTAGGGTTATTGTTTTAAGTTGCTTGTTACTACATAGTGACACAATGTTTCCCTTTCAGAAATCGGGGTGGGCCTTGCAGCCTTTGGAATATCCTTTTTATTCCTTGGTGTAATTCTTATATTTGATAGAGGTCTTCTGGCAATAGGAAATGTGAGTATTTTTTCTATCTACCTCATATTAAATTCCTTAGTAAAATAATTCTTATCCCTCATTACTTTACCTTTTTTATTTCAGATTCTCTTCATTAGTGGTTTAGCATGTGTTATTGGATTTGAACGAACATTCAGATTCTTCTTCCAAAGGCATAAAACAAGGGCTTCAATTGCTTTCTTTGGAGGCATAGCTGTTGTACTTTTTGGATGGCCAATTGTTGGAATGTGCCTGGAAACATATGGTTTTGTGCTACTGTTCAGGTTAGTTTAACATTAAAAATAAAAAAAATAAAAAAAAAACTCTTCATTTTTTTAACATAGTGTATTGCCAGCAACAGACCAAATATCGGTAACTGATTACGTTATGTTGTTGTTAGTTTATGTTTTTGTTATTATTGTGGGAGTGTGTGGTTTTTGCTGTGATACATTATTTGAATTCCTCTCATAATTTTAGTTCATCAGTATTTTTCCTTGCACAAATGATAAGACTCATTAGGGGGTACTGACCTGTACTCATGGTGTTGACACATAATTACAATGGGAATTCTGATGTTTGTAGAAATGGTTTGTGAAGGTGGTTGGAACGGTTGTGTTGGTTACAATTTTCAGTGTAAACTTTTATTTGCATGTTGCAGTGGATTCTTCCCAGTGGCTATAAACTTCTTGAGACGAGTACCAGTGCTCGGGACTTTCCTGAACTTCCCAGGAATTCATAGGGTATGCGAATATTTTGAAAGTAGAAGCTCTGAATAATATGCTTTTGTATTGTGTTTGCATAATAAATGCCAGCTATTTATCCTCCCCAAAATTTCCATGGATTTAATTGATACCTCTTGGTCCTATCATAAATTGTATAATTGTTGGTTGTTTCTCACACAGACTGTAGCTTTATATTCATTGGGCGTCTTTATTATTATATCTGTATGTTCACAAAAATTAACATTTGGAACCTGAACCGTAATTAACAACTTCTATTTATGTATTCAAATTCTTTATTGCTGTTAGATGGTTACCTAAATACCTTAAGGACTTAAAGATAATTTTATGTTAATTATTGTGCATGTAGTAGATTGAATTGCTGCAAGTTAACTTCCCCACATGTCAAGCTATGCTTATTATTAAGGTTTGGTAATATAAAAAATGTTTTTAGTATGTATCTCAAAATTTATTTCACTCTCCAATTCATGTTTCTCTGTATACAGTTTCTTTCTTTTCTCTCTGTTCACAGGTAGTGGACAGATTGGCTGGTGATAGCAACAGAACAACCGTTTAGTGTATGTGGAAAGTGGACCGACATAGCTTTGTGTTTAAGTCACTATGTACAAGAAGCTGTCATCTTCTTTTTGTTTCCTTTGAACTAGTGTGTGAGAACTGTCATCCTACATTTCAATTTAATGTCACAAAACTCTTCGAAGCTCTCTTTTATCTTTTGAACACTAGTTCAAATTGGGGAGAGAACTTCATATTCTTTGACATGCTATTTTGAAGTCTCCTATCACCCTAACTGTGTTCTAAATTTATTGAAGCTGTCTCTAGGCATAAGCCAGAGTGACCTTATTTTAGCAGCTTATTGAAGACTTATTCTGATCTTTGTGCATTCTTAATTCAGCTTGTCATGATTTTTATTTTCATTATTGTGTACTGTTAATTCATATTCATACAATCTGTACATACAAGAATTTTCTCTGTTCAAATCCATTGTTTTAGGCACAAACTTGCTATAGGTTTTACTTTCTGTACTACTCCTCAAGGCACTCAATTTGGTAGCATGGCATTCTTATTGTACCTCTTACCTCTTGAGTTTTTCTCCTGGACTTATCAAGATAGTTCAGATGGATGGAGGGTTAAAGTACTCAAATTGTGATAAGGCTATGTGTGAATGGGGCTTTTGTTTACTATTATTTGATTGTGTTTGTGGTTATTAGACATAATCTGTTTTAGTGGCGTTAAAAATACGGTGGGCTCAATCTTAATTTTGCCATAGATTTTCATGTGTCATTACTGTGAGTAGGTTGTAATATTGAAGAAACCAAAGTGTGTACAACTGTCATTGTAATTGTAACTGTTGTCAATAAGGACATAATGTATCTCATTATTCTCTGATTTTATTTTAATTATTTATGAACTTTGAACTATTCGAACTCATCAGCCAGCAATATTACATGGCCTGCGTCAAATTAAGCACAACTTGACAGTTCATAAATTCAGAATACCGAACACAATTGAAAACAAACCGCGCTCCTGGCGAGGGTGGACTTCCGAAGTACGATCCTGCCAACGTTCACATCGCAACTCGGCTGCATTTATCCCTGCAGACGGGGTGCAGCAGACCTGCCCTGCGTGCACCCTTAGAGGTGGGAACCCGAACTCTACATGTCAGACACGGGGAGGGAATGCCAAACGGACCGCCTCTCCCCTCGGCCTTGGCAGCATTGACTCTCGGCAGTTGGTTGCACTGACGGGCCGAACGGCGCGCTCGGCTCTTTCCGGTCGGCTCGGCTCGGCGCTCGTTCGGCTCGCTTGGCGCGCGTTCATTGAGCTGTTCGGTCGGGCCCCTGGTCGGGCTCTCCGGCAAGACCGCGGGGGGCCGGGGCAGGGCGTGGCGTGGCGTGGCGTGGCGTGGCGGCCGCGGCTCCTGAAACACAGTCCCGGTCCCAGCACGCGGTGCGGCTCGGGGCTCGGCCTGTGCGGTGTGCGGCGCCGGTAGAGTCCATTAGTCTGGTGGTGGCCCGCTTGTGGGGAGGAAGGCAGAGGAAGACCGTACTTCGTCCGGACCCGACCCGCTCCGTCTCGAGTCCGTACACCGCGGCACCTGAGTCGCAGCCGAACGCGTGTGACTGCGGCTGCTGACCCGACCCGCAGGACTCGCTGGACCATCCGCTCGCGGTAGGTGACAAGACGGGGTTGGCCGCTGCTGGCGGTGTGCTGCTGGGCTCTCCCCGAGGCCCTGCCCCTGCGCTT
Source organism: Odontothrips loti (assembly GCA_038380765.1). Taxonomy (NCBI): domain Eukaryota; kingdom Metazoa; phylum Arthropoda; class Insecta; order Thysanoptera; family Thripidae; genus Odontothrips; species Odontothrips loti. The sequence goes on along the minus strand of CM076248.1, from coordinate 19,577,293 downwards.
CGCGGACATCCTCACGCGGCGGCAGCTCAGCGGAGAGCCTCGTGCTCGCGGCTGCCTGCGCCCGGACGCACATGCTGCCTCTCGAAAAGTCTCCACGGCGGGTCCGTCCCCGTCAGGGCCCCGTCAGGTCCCCGTCAGGTCCCCGTCAGGTCCTCGTAAGGCCCTCGTAAGGTCCCCGTCAGACATCGTGTTCCACCCGCGTCGGCCGCCGTGACTCGCTGGACGCATCCCGCAACACACGGGCGTAGGCGTGTGGTGGCGTTTGGGGGCGGGGGCGGAGGGAAGGCTGACCATATTGCCCCCGCGCCCCCGCGGCCCGCTAGGTCCGCCGGTCACGACCGAACCCCACCCAAACTGTGTGCCCGATTGCGTCACTAAGTTTGCACATTTGACGTGGATCTGATGTGTGTCTGTGGGCACCTTCTTATTTGCCACCTTGCCGGACGTCATGCCGCAGCAGGGGGGGGGGGGGGGGGGCAAGGAGGGCAGAGGTACCGTCCGCGTCCTGTTCCGTCCGCCAGCCGCGAGCTCTACCGTGAGTGCAACGGAGACGGAGCTATGGGCACCGTGCTAGCGCGGCTCCATGCCTCGCGCTCTGTGCCGGCCCCACACCGCCGCACCTAACCCTTCTGCGCTCCGTGGGAGGCCCCCCCCCCCTCTCTCCCCCGCCCCTACACCACCCTGTCCATACGGACACCGCGGCCGGCAGCGGTCGGTTTCGGACAAGGTCAGCACTATTCTGCCGTCTTTTGGCAACTTCTCGCTGAAACCATGAAACGTCCCGCTGGCTGCCTCGACAGAAAGGCGGCGGTATCCCTCTCGCCATTCATTTAGCTTTTGCTCCTTTTTTTTTTTTTTTTGGTTTGGGTTTCATAATTTTATTTGCCGGTGATGCCGTAATGTCGGCTCCCTTTAGTATTATACGTCCTTTTTTTTTGCGCGCGGTGTACTCGCACCTTTCCTCCTCCTCCTCCCCGGGGCTATTCTTGTATTCTTGTTAGTGACCTGCCATGCCGTGCCCCGATCCCGGTCCTCAATGTATATAATTCCTTTTCGTCCCCGGCAGGCAGATTTCCTCGTTTCGCTGGCCTGTGTTGTACCCTTGGCTGCGCCCAGCCCCTACCTCCCTCTGTTTTGGTCCAGCCGTTTGTGTTACATGCAGCCCTGCCCTGCCCTGCCGCATGTGCAGCTCACGTGCGGCCATAAGCTGACAGAGGCTGCCATAGCAGGGGTGTCCCGGCCTCCTCCCCCTCCATCCTGTCATCCATCCATCCATGTCCTTCCGGCAGAACCGGGCAGAACCCGACCTCGTGGAGGGGAACGGCATGGAGGCGCTGGCGTGACTGGGCTTAGATCGATTTTTGGGGGGAGTCGTGTTGAGTCGTGCCTATATTGACCGCGAGAGGGGAAGGGAAGGCTAAGGCTAGCGAAGGCGTGACACCGTTTGTAAGTCCAGCAGCAGCAGCAGCATGGGGCAGGTGCGCGGCGGGACCCCCAGCCCCCGCCCCCCGGTGGTGCCGAATGCCAGAGGAGCACAATGGCCTGGCTCGGCTTCATCTGAATGCGCCGCGTAGTACAGCACCTGGGCAGGTATATGCGGCACAAAGGGAACGGGGGAAGCTCAAGGGGGGGGGGGGCTCATATACGGCAGACAGGGTAGGCAATCCGCCTGAGTAGGCAATAAGCGCGGCAAAAAAAAAAGAGCCTGAACCCATCCCCTGCTTGTCCACCGCGAGCACGTCCTCCGTAGAGGGGGCGTGGCTGGGCGGGGGCGGCTGATCGTACCCCGCGTGACGTCACCCGCCGATTCACTACGCGCGTGGGGTGGCGCCTCTGGCGCGGGGGTGTGGCATGACTGGGCTGGCAAGGACGTTGCGTCATCCCAGCCGCCCTCCCAGCCCGCGGGTCCCGCACCCCCGTCCCGGCCCGGCCTCAGCCTCTCGCAGTGGAGGGCGAGCCGAGGGACGGGGCGGACCAGACAGAGACCGGTTCTCTTCTGTTCTGCTCGGGTCGGGGGTTGCGGCGTGGTCTTCGCGTCGCGTCGCGCCGCGCCTTGGCAGCCAGCGGCGTCCCGGCGGCCGCAGCCGTGTCGGCAGCAGGTAAGGACTCTCATTGTCCCCGAGCATCGGCCTTTTAGAACGTCGCCGTTCGCCTTTACTGCCGCCAACCGTGGCGCGCTGCGCCGAAGGCGAAAGTTACGTCAGATGAAAAGTGGACGGCGGCGCGGCAACGGTAACAGGGGGTTAGCGGGCGGCCGCCGTGCGCGCCGTGCGCCATGCGGTCGGTGTGACGTCACTCTTGGAGGCTCCTCACCCCCCCCCCCTCCTCACTACCAGGGAAAAGGGGAGGGGGGTGGGGGGTTGGCGCCAGCACACCAACGCCCGTGCGAAGCAATCCGATCGAAATCCCCCCCCCCCCGGTGGCACCCCACTGTCATTTCCGAGTCTGGGGTCCGTTTACGTTTCCATCCCGTTGGAGTTGTAGGGGAAGGCGGCGGCTCTTCTATCACACCCCCGCAGCCCGCCGCCCTGACCCCTGACCCACCCGCCTAACCCTAACGTGACCACGCCAGGCTCAGACTCAGTGCCCTACTATCGGCCCCGGCCCGGCACTGCTTCGGCTCCCGCCGGCTGGTGCCCGCTGCCCGCTCCGCCGCTCCGCGCCGCTGGACTGCTCACCCGCCGCCCGGCTTCGGCTCCCCCCTTACGGCCGGACGCTAGGCACTCCCGCACGCCGCGCGCGCGGAGCGGGCTGCCTACCCCGAGGCCCGTCAGGCGTCCAGCCAGCGGCAGCGGCACCTCAGCCACCAGTCAGCGCCCAGCACAGACTCCACAGACTCTCTCGGCTTGTCGTGGGTCTGGGTACCGGTGCTGCCATGGAGATTGCCGCCCGCACGGACGGGCTTGCACACGTGGGGCGGCATCCGGCGGGGAGGGGAGAGGGAAACTGGTTTGTATGGGATTGACTTGCAAATAATGCCATTTCTGCGAATGCGGGGCCTGGCGGGGGCCCAGCGAGGACAGTACACAGGCAGCGTGCGAACGATGGAGCAGGCAGGGAATGTATCGGATTCATTGATCGGATTTGTAATCAGCGTGGTGCGGATGGCAGCCGTCATGTGCGGCGATGGTGCTGAGACTGTCGGGTGACGGCAGAGCGTCGTGTGGAAACGAGAGGAACAAGTTGCTGAGTGAGATCAGGCCGCAAGGAGACGCGCTCTGATTTTGCCTCCCTCTCTAGCTTTGCTACCGCCGGACACACACACACGCACGCACACTCGCAGAGAGACAGCGAGACTGAAGGCGAACATCCTTGAAATACCCACAGTAGTGCGGGCAGAGAGCAGGGAGGAGGGGCGTGGGGCTTGGCGACACGGCAGGCACTGTATTTGCAGCGCTTCTCGTGCGGAGAGGGTCTTTGTGTTGGTCCGCGGCTATATAGAGCATGTGTCGTGAGCTTTGGACATTCCTTTGTGAGCGTGTATACAGATGACGGGGGACGACACGGTATTTCGGGAATAGAACGGAAGGTTTCAAATGATTCTCACACATGAGCAGCTACGTAAATTGCGTGGTCAGGGAAGAAAATCATGGAATCCCATTTTACGGGTTCAAGTGGTCTAGATTTTCTGCGGACTTTTCGTGAGATCATTGGGACGGAAACGAATGGTATCGCGTGGGCAGCGAGGTGATAGCTGCCCAAACAAACAAACAAACACACACACACACACACACACACACACACACTTACCCACAAACTTGATGTAACGTTGCTTACCCATCTCATCTACAGCCGCCCCCTTATCGAACGAGATTATTGGGTCATCGCTCCGCCATTGCGTCTGCATCTACTCGGCCTGCTTAGGCCTGCTTACAAGGGATTTTGTTTTAATTTTCAGATTCAAAGAACTTTTGGGTTAAAAGAGAGAGAGAGAGAGAGAGAGAGAGAGAGAGAGAGAGAGAGAGAGAGAGAGAGAGAGAGAGAGAGAGAGAGAGAGAGAGAGAGATATTATTCATTTTCACCTATTTCTTGGAGGTCAAAAGGCAAGATTCCACTGAAAAGGAAAATCAGAAGAAGAAAAAATCCACTATGGCGAAAAGTTTGCCTTAGGTCATGAAACGTTAAGAAATTACTTTAAAAAACGGAAACTGTTTGGGAGTTGCGCAAAATTTTCGAAAAATTGACCGCGCACTTTTCGGCGGCCCTTTCCGGCCCAGACTCAAAGGCTCGATCCTCAGCACTGCTAGCACTGCTACTGCTTTGCTTCCCTTCCGGTCGGTGGCGGGGGCTGCCAAGAGCCTTGGCGTGGTGCGGCACGGGACGGGTGTCCCACATCGCACGGGACGGCGCTCCCCCCCGCGGCGCCGCGCCGTCGCGGCGCCCCCAAAACAACCCCTCGCCACGCCGCCGCGGCCCGCCCTGCACGGCCAGCCCCTGTTAGCCTTGTGTCTGCAGCACGGCCGGTGCCATAGAGTACTCCGGAGAAGCCCAGAAAAGAAGTGAGAAGGAGGAGTCGTAACAAAGGATAAGAACGCAGGGGGAGTATGAGAAATCGAATATTCGAAACACCACTGTCCTTCAAAACTCACTCGATTTCTCTTATTTTCTCCGGGATTCGTCTTCTTCGTTACGACTTCTTACTTCCGTTTCGGGCTTCTCCGGAGTACGCTATTGTAATCATCTGGCCTTGGCGGTGATGCCGCTGGGTGGGAGGCCGATAGGCAGCACGGTGGGGATCTGGGGACCTGCCAGGGCGCGCCCTTCTCAGCCCGAAAGCCCGAGGCAGATAAAGGTCACAGCGCACATGGAACATGGAACTCGGCATGCCGAGCTGAGCCAAGCTGAGCCGAGGCTGTGTGAGGCAACCGCCACAAGCCGCCGAGCTGAGCCGAGCCAAGCGCCGCGAATCCCTCCACTCTGCGGCTAAGCTTTTGGATCGTTTTCGCCATCAGCGCCGCTTGGCTCTGCAGGCCGAGCGCTGCGCTCGCGGCAATGACTGATACCGTGTCTTTGGTTTTACGCCATCCCACCAGGCGGCAGGCTGCATCGTAGCGCACTGTATACTCCGGCCCGGTCGATAAGCCGGGGGCTGTGTTTGTCCACCCCCCCCCCCTCTCCCCCCGACGATACGGGAGCCGCAGAGCTGCGTTTCACCCTTTTGCCGCAAGACCGACCGAGATCGATATCACGAGGATACAGCAGCAGCAACATCGTCCATGGAATCCCGGCATGGTCCCCCCCCCCCCCGCCTTGGCCACCGCCGGGGTCATCGTACCGATAATGTTCTCATCTCACGTGACAGGATGCACCGTGGGAAGGCGCACGGCACATGCACACGGCTGGACTGGCGCGGCCAGACGCCGTAATGTGAGATGGCCGCTGCCACCGCTGTTCGCGACGCGTTTCGTGGAGCCCGGCAGTTGCAGTCTGCAGTGTGTAGGGGTAGGGTAGGGTTATGCTACACCTTGGTGGTGGCTGGGCGGGGCGGGGCTGGGGCCGCGGCACGGCGTGCCCTGCCCCTGGCGCCTGGCCGTGCCCCACACCCTGACCTGCCCCACGGCCCACGGCACGGCGTCTCGCGGCCAGGACGCCTCTAGGCCGCCTTCGCACTCCGCACTGCTCCGCACCCCAGCCAACACGCGGTTGCTTGGCTCCCCATGTGAGCGTACCTCAGCTGCGGGTTGTATTTGATTTTAAAAAAATATTAAAAAATCATTGCAAACTTCCAAACTTTGTTTTCATCAGAAATGGAAAAAATCAGAAACAACAGTAACTATCACGGAAAAAAATCCGGAAAAAGAAAATCAAAAATTTGATTTTAAATCATGGTGCGCGTGCATCAAGAGTACCCCGCCTCGATTGTATTCCAGACACGGCCCAGCCCGTCTGTACGAAGGTCAGCAGGACGAGCAGCTCTGGCCGGCTCGTGAAGGGCCCCCTGTTGTGCTGCAAACTAGGTCACGCGGGTCACGTGCAAACTTTCCCTCCGAATACGACCGCTGGGCTGGGCTGGGCTCGCGCCATATTTCTTGCCTTGCGCAGAAGCGCTGTCGGTGTGTCCGCGGATGGCGGGCGGAGGTGTGAGCCGCGGCTGGCCGGTGCGCGGACCGTGTGTAGGCCTGGGGCCGCGTGGGGCGCAGCGACACTCTGTTGCACACTACCTACTTTTGTAGCCAAGACGCGACAGCCGCAGCAAGTGACACGGGGACAGCGGATGCTGCTGTGGCTATTTGTGAGCCGACCAGACGTGGGACGCCTCCCCCGGCGCAGGCTGAGCCGTAGCAGGCCGTAGGCGCAGCCGCAGGCCGGGTCGTCGTCCACGTGGCGTGGCGGGGCTGTGGCCGGCCGGGGTTGGGCCGGGCCCTCTTCACCTGCTAACCCAGCGAGCCCTGCTCCTGCCTGTACCCTCTTAGCATTTGGCGTGTGCGCCGCAGCACCGCGCTCTGCACACGTTGACGTTGGCCCCCGGGCCGCACGGGCGGACGGTTGACGCCGACAAGAGTCTCTCTCACTCTGTCTGCGATAAGGCGGCGCCGGACGTCTGGCCGAAGACCCACCGGTATACCGCAGAGCCGTGCCGACAGTAGCTAAGCCTGACTCGAATGCTTCGAGCCACCGAGAGCGGGAGTCAGGAGAGGCTGACGGGGAGGCGGCCCGTGATGCGATATAGGTTGTGCCCTCATCGGTGGCGTTCCCGTACGAGAAGCCGAAGTGTCGAACGCTGCCGCGCCACGCCGCTTGCCTAGCCTTCCGCAGCCGCCGTGGGCCGGCGGCGCCGCAGTGGCAGACGCGTATTTCGCTGAGAGGGCGGAAGCTATAAATAAGTGCGTCGACTTTTGAAGGGCTCTCGCTCGCTTTCCATTGCTGCCGCTGCTGCCGCTGCTGCCGCTGCTGCCGCTGCTGCCCTACGGCCCCACGGCACACGTGGGGGCCCCGCCCGGCCCGACCACCCTAGGCCCGGCGCAGCCCGCTGCCGAGGTGATGCGCGTTCGTATTTGTATTCGCATTCGTCACCAGGGCGCCGGCAGTCACTCTATGCGCAATAACCAAAACACCAAAAGAACCAAAGACACGCGGGGGAAAACCTCACCGAGGTTTTCCTGCGGCGAGGGCGTCTGTGCAGCGTGATTCCTCATACCCGACGTACAAATGTTTGCCGCGCCAATATTGGCGGGGGCAGGCGCGCGACCCCAGCAAACACCCATTGGGTGTATGAACGTCGGCGCACGGAGTCGAGTTTGGCCGCTGCCCGCAGGCACCAGGGTCAAACAGGCGCAATTATGTGCACCTGTGCACCTGCGGTGGTATCGCTGGGGACACGGTGGGTGACCACGGCGCACGCACGCGACACTGGGTGATGAGGGGGGCTTATCAGACGTAGTGTCACTCATTGGAGCGCGCCGGCAGCGCCGAGCCGGGCCCAGGAGGCCCATGCGGACCACTTTGGTGGCGCGTGCAGCCTAGGCAGGCCATGGGCATTACCACAGAGCGGTGGGCCGCGTCAAGGAATGGGTCATTTACGATTTCGGACAATTCTCCACGTCGGCGGCGTCGGCGGCAGCGCGGGGCGGGGCGGGGCGGGGCGGGGCGGGGCGGGGCGGGGCGGGGCGGGGCGGGGCGGGGCGGAACAGGAGAACCGCCGCTGCGGCTTTAAACGCACTCTGCTTGATCGCGTTACGTACGCAGACCAGGCCGTTGATTGGCAAGCCGTCGCCGTGCTGCCATAGTGAGCTGCCCTGCCCAGCCCGGCACCAAGGCCGCCACTGTCGCCGAGCGCACGCCAACGCCACGCCACACGCACTTGGCATAATGAATTCTTTCCGGCTCGTGCCCCCGGGCCGCGGGGCTTCTCGGCTCGCTTCAGCGCCACCCGCCGCCCGCCCGCCGGGGTAACCAAACCGCGCGGTGGGGTCCTGCCGGGTCCTGCCGGGTCCTTCCTAGGCGCCCCTGCGTGCTGCGGCCCTTGCTGCGGCCCGTGAAGCACGATAGTCCCTGCCCACGCGCCGCCACGCGCCGCCACGCGCCGCCACGCGCCGCCACGCGCCGCCACGCGCCGCCACGCGCCGCCACGCGCCGCCACGCGCCGCCACGCGCCGCCACGCGCCGCCACGCGCCGCCACGCGCCACGCTCTGGCGAGTGTTCAGCGGTGTTCAGCCCGGAACGTGGAGAAGCGCGCCCACAGGCCACAGACTCAGCGCGTAGGGCGCCCGGTGGGTAGGCAATATACCGACTACTGCATGCACGCGTGTCGTGCGGGCTGGCCTACCCTAGCGCTCGCAGGCGCCGGACCCGGCCGGTGTTGTGGCGCAGTTGATGTTTCACCCCAGACGGGGCGGACTGTACACGCCGTGGTATCTGCACGGGTGATATTTGCTGGTGGTTCTCGGTACACAGTCTCGCACGTAAACATTTGAGACCAGTTCCGTTAGCCGGCGCCGCTGCCTGCCCTCCAGAGCGCCGCACTGCACCGTCAGGGGCTCGAAGGGTGCTGCAAGATATTGATAAGGCTCAACTTTATCGCCGCTGTGTGTCCACGCTCCGCGATAACACGACACCTTGGCCTCCTGCCGTCCCGGTGACCGGATAGTGGACTGGAGGGGGGTTCGAATACCACAGCACGCCGCGTATGATTTTGTCACCGTACACGTCGAAAAACGATTGGTGATCGCAATTTATCAGATGATTTTCAGACAAGTAATTATTTTTTGTTCTGATAACTAAAATTTTGTTAGGGGAACTACTTTTTAGCTGAACAAACTAAAAGTCAGTTGCTTCAACGAAAAGTTAGTTGCTGCAGCGAAAACATTTGTTGCGGATGCAAAAAAAAAATGTAGTTTTGCTCCGACGTCGCACCTGTTTGGTGGGGCAGCTAAATTTTCGTTGGTGCAACAAACAATTACTTCTCCGAACAAAATTTTAGTTCTCAGAACCAAATTTACTGCTTGTCTGGAAATCAACTGAAACACGAGTTGCGAGCACTACTCTTTTTTACTCGTTCTTTGCTTCATCTACTACGACTATGACGTAGAAGCAAAAAAAGAACGAGTATCACAACTACTGATTGTACAGAGATCGTTCGTAAATAAGAAAACCAAAAACATTAAATTATGAAAATCTCGAAAAACCTTATTTTCCTTCAAAACTGAAAGAACGAGTCTGTCCTAGGACGCTAAAGCATTCTCCATGCCTGTCTTGTTCTCCGTGTAGCCCTCCCTCGGACCCCTGCGGAGGCCCCATGATCTCACGATGCCAGCCCGCACCCCGAGAACGCCTCTTGTCTCGTGTCATCGACTCTGTCCTCGCATCGATCCGACCCGGCCCGGCCCGGCCTGGCCACGAGGGGGAATGCCCTCCGACCCGGCGCCGCTGCCGCTACGCGCGCCCCTATGCCGGCGGTCAGAGGACATCGGCTCTGCGAGCTCTGCCCCCCCCCCCCCGGCACCATACGCCGTCCGTACATTTCATCCATTTGCAGGCATTTCCCTCCGCGGGTGGGGGGGGGGGGGTCGGGTCAGCGCTGCCGCCATGGCGGCATATCCCTGGCGCCCCTCAGCGGGTTTCATCCAGTTTCGTCATTCCCCTGGCCGCTCCAATCACTACATACCCACCCCAACGGGACCCGGGCAGAGCCGAGCCGAGCCAGGCCGAGCCGAGCTGAGCTGAGCCCCGGATCGGAACCCCAGCGAGTCGCAGAGCGAGCTCAGCTCAGCGTATTGCCGTGCTTCCAATTGTCTCGGGCGCCGGTGCGGCTAGCGGTCAGCGGTTTGCCGGACGCTGCCCCGCCCCCCCCCCCCCCCCGTCCCTTAACAAAACGCACCGACGGCGCCTCCGCGGGGCTGCCGGGCTGCCGGAGCTGCCACGCTTCTCACCGCGCGCTTTTCGGCGGCGGTTGATTTGCCACGCGGTTTTGTGAACCGGAAGTCCAGGTCAGGGCAGAGCCAGGGCACAACTCTAAACGTACCGCTGGAAATATGAAGGCGGTATGACGTGACTGCGGAGGGCGGCGGGGGCGGTGGGGGGCGGCGGGGGCGGCGGGGGCGGCGGTGTGCGGTGCGTGCTCGCCGGACCAAAGGGCGCCTGTCTGACGCAACACACGGCCGAGGCGACGGTGCCGAACAGGCAGGAGGGCCTCGGCAGGGCGCAGCGGGGCGGCTTCACTCACTCCACTCCACACGGGGGCAGCCGGGCAGCACACGTCTGCCACCGCCTTTCACCGCCAGCTCCCAGCCACACCACGCCTTTCCGCCGCGCTGAGATAACAAATGGGTGCACTGGGACGGGCCGGGTACTGCGGCAGGACCAGAGCCGTACACTCTCAACTCTGAATTCTCGGATCAGGCAGACTGGCGTTTCTTTGGCAATTTTTCCTTGTTGCGGAAGTCGCGCGAAATACATACTTTCTTGATGATACCTGAGCCACGTATTGTCCAAAACCCGTATTGAAGGCAATACTTGCACCAAGCGTCTCCGCTTTGCTTGGTAAATATTCTGGAGTCAAGTGCACAAAAATATGCGAGTTTGAAAACAGTGGTGTACTACATGGTCTCAACAGCGGATCTGACGACTTTGTGTCTGGTGGCGTCATCCCTGGCATTGCTTCCGACGTCAGGTGGGCAGAGCAGCGAGCCGGTATCTCGGTGGTTGTCGGTAATTGGTGTGCTCATATCCGAGCTCATATCAACAACGACTTTGCTGTCGCACTAACTCATGCCAAGTGTGCGGGCTAGGCTCTTATCTCAACGGGGAGAAAGGGAGCTCATGTCCTTGTGCACGTATTTGATCATCGTTAATATAGTGGTTGACAACATAGGAAAGTGAGTCGGCAAATCCTGCGTACTGTGCGAAAGCCTACTCCCCCAATTCTGTATACTTGACTCCAGAATTTTTGCCAAGAAAATAAAATAAGATGCCTCTGAAATACTGGTTCTGAGCAATACTTAGCGTGTCTTTCGCGCGAGACTTGTAACATGAAGAATTGCCAAGAGTCTGCTTGATCCAAGAATTCAGAATTGAGAGTGTAGGTCTCGACATATTGTGGTTCTGCAGTGGCAGTTTGCGCGCGCAGAGATGAGGCGAGAAAGCGCTGACTCGCCGCTGTTATCACGGTTGTCGCGGCGGCTATCAGTGAACGGGCCTTATCATCTTATTCCTGCACCCCCAATTCTGAATGCTTCAATCAAGGTTTAAATACTGACTGGAAGTTTAGGTTGTCATTTTTCTGCCGAGCAAATGATCTTTGCTGCGAGCTTTGCATGCTTCATCCAAGTGCCCATGCGTAGGGGCAATGAGGGACATCCATGCGGGAAGCCTAGAATGCGTGCTACAAGAGGAGTTGCCAAGAATGCCTCTGGCATCAATATATGATTGCGGCGTGTATATTCAAAACTAAGGTGTGACGGCCAACCGGAAACACTCAGAGGGGGGAAAATTGTGGTCCGCTCGCGGCAAAATAGCCGCCGGAGGCCTGGAGGCCCGCAGAACGCTGAGCCCAGTGCCCGCTGAAGCAAGCCGCGCTACTGCGCTACTGTACTCGCACAGGTCTGTGAGCATCTGTGAGTGTGTGAGTGTGTGCCGAGTTGTATGCTGGTTGTACTACCACAGACTCGCCTCGCCGCGGCGGGCATTACCCCGACCCACCGCAACGTGCGGCAGAGGCAGTACCGTACGGGGGCGGGATTGAGGAGGAGAAAAAGAGAGAGAGAGAGAGAGAGAGAGAGAGAGAGAGAGAGAGAGAGAGAGAGAGAGAGAGAGAGAGAGAGAGAGAGAGAGAGAGAGAGAGAGAGAGAGAGAGAGAGAGAGAGAGAGAGAGAGGGGGGGGGGGGTTCAGTTTTCATACCGCAGCATCTGTCTGGGCTGACGAAATCAGAGTTGAGGAGGCAGAGGCAGACAGTCAGCAGACACGAAAGGCTGCTTGACGGAGGCACGGCGGCGTCCGGGAGAGGGGGGGGGGGGGCAGAAATTAATATTAGGGTCCGGATTGGGTGGTGAACAGGATGCTTCAGCGAGACCGAGCAGCGAGGAATAAGAGCGCCAAGAGGCTGTCAGAGCTGTGCTGCCTCTAACGGCACACTCTGTATTACCATATTCACGGCAGAATAAACAGAAACCAGACCATCACGAAGCTATGACAGCCGCAGACTTTTTCACACCTGAACGCGTAATTCCTAGCTATTCCTGTCTGCCATGGCGCGGCGCGGTGCGGCTCGGTTACATCTCGTTGACTTTTCTTTTGCCGTGTCAGCGGTCGTGTGGCCTCACCACGGCACGGCTAGGCGGGATGGACACGCACTTTACAGGCTGCCCAGCGGCGCGTGGAGCGGAGAGTGCGGCACGCACGCACGCACGCGGGGGCTACAGGCGCCAGAGGGGGAGGCCAGGCCCAGCGGCATGCGGCGGCGGCGGTGCCATTTCTAGGTTAGGGGCGCCTCTCTAGGACCACGAGGCTCGCACACCCGGCACACAGTGCACACAGTGCACACAGGGCGGCGGTGTGATGTTGGCCGACAGGAGAGAAAGGACTCGAATGAGTGTCTTCTCTCTTATCCTTTCCGCGCCTCTGTCATTGTTATTATCGGGCCATATTGTGGTCTGCGGCGATCACCACGTGGTCGCGCGTGGGCCGCGGGCCGTGCGTGCGTGCATGTGCGTGAGAGAGAGAGAGAGAGAGAGAGAGAGAGAGAGAGAGAGAGAGAGAGAGAGAGAGAGAGGTATGCCCGCGTGCTCTGATGGTCCGCGGCCCGTCCCCTCCTGCAGCGCTGCACACACCGCACACACACCGCACACGCGCCGCCACGCACGCCGAGACACACGCCGAAATACTCCCGGGCCGCGTTATAATTAGACGACAGAGCTCATGCCGCAGAGGCCGTGCTGCAGCTGCACAGCGCTGCACAGCACAGTGCTCACCACAGGCCGCCCCGCCGGCTCCTGCGTCCTGCGGGACCGCCGGGCTGCAGTCTCATTCCGCAGCGCTCTCTTCGTGGCTCTGTCTCTGTCGCACTGGTACGGGGCAGAGAGAGAGAGAGAGAGAGAGCCCTGGCTTGTAGTGTCCGCGGAATCAGGCTGCCGGGACGGGATGGCAGGATGTGGAGGCTGGCCGCGCCAGGCTGCTGCTGCTGCTGTCGTTGGACAAGAAATCCGACCTTGCGTCACAACAGATGCCGTGCCGGAGCCGTTGCCCGGCCTGCCGCTCCTGCCCGCACCGCAGAGATGAAAGACCAAATCGGCCGTGAGAGACCGAGACGAGACGAGAGCTCGTCGTCAGGGTGCGAATACGTCGCGTGGCGGAGGCCGTTTTGTTCGCTGTACATGGAGATGACCTCTGCGGCGTCCGGGCGGGGTCAGGACCCTCACGGGGCGGGACGCCGGGTGTGACTCCCGCAGACTCCCTCCCTCCCCGGTGTCGCAAAGGGCCGCACACAATCCGTTCCCTTTCGGTCCCCTTTGTTGGCGGCGAGGGACGCCGTCGGCCAGGGGCCAAGGACGCAAGACGACTTACCGATCAGCGCGGACCCCGCCCGCTAAACGCAACACAATTGCAAAATGCCACTTTTAACTCGCCCCTCTTTCCCACTTGAGGGCTCCACTCAGCAGGCCCAGGACCCGGGACCCGGCTGTCCGCTGAGGTCGGCGGCAGCCCAGCGGCACCCCGATCACGGGGCCGCGGCCACGGGCACGCAGTGCGTAGGCATGGAGAAGACCGCCACCACCACCGCGGAGCGAGGGCCTCTCCTCTCCCCTCCTCTCCTCTCCTCTCCCCTCCCCTCCCCTCCTCCCCTCTCCTATCCTCCCGCGGGGGCTGGGCTGTAGTGCGCACCTAGTGATTAGGACGGACATGCTAACGCCCTGCGGCGCCATAGCAGTTGCTCTGGAAGAGCGGGTGACTGACGAAACACGCAAAAAGGTCGACGACGAAACTCGACGTTCGAAAATAACCCGCCTGCTCATGTGTGTGTGCGGGCCGCCGGCCCGCAGCCGCAGAGCTAGACGCCGCAGAGCCGCCCTCGGCGGGGCCTTTGTCACGTGACCAGGTCTTTATTCCCACACAATGCGAGCGGACCGAGCCCTGGTGCGGCCAGCGGCCAGCCCATTGTGGGGCCACGGACCCATCCCGCCCGGTCGGGTGGGCCGGGGCCTTAGCCTCAGCGCACCGCGGGTCCTTGGGAATCCGCCCACGCCACTCCGAGGCTGGTCCACGGCTCCGGCCGCTGCGAGGTCACTGACCACACCGTCCATCGGCAGGGCTGGAGGCGCTGGAGCTGGAGCCGCTGGAGCTGGACACCGGGCCGCAGCCAGGCTCGGTGGCCCGCACCGGCCCAGCCCGCCCGGCCCGCGAGGCGTACCGGCGCACCGGCTCGGTCTGGTAACGGACAGGGCCGATGCCGCCGCCGGGGGCGGTCCTGGCCCTGCCGGTCCTCCTCCAAGTGGGCCCGGCACAGCTCAGCTCGGCTCAGCTCGGCTCAGCTCGGCTCGGCACCGAAAGGAGAACAGTTGCCTTCAACGCCCGATTCCAGGGATCCCGTAGATATTTGGCCACGCTCCCGGGATGGACTGGAGATAAATCTGTCCTCGGACCTGGCATCCCGCCCCGCGAGCCGTGTTGGGCGGCTGACCCTGACCCCGACCTATATATACTACTACCGCCTAGTTCCGCGGTCGGCCCACCCCCACCCCCACCCCCTTCTCGCCAAGCCAGAGAGAGACGAGGGAGAGAGAGAGAGAGACGAGGGAGAGAGAGAGAGAGACGAGGGAGAGAGAGAGAGAGAGAGAGAGAGAGAGAGAGAGAGAGAGAGAGAGAGAGAGAGAGAGAGAGAGAGAGAGAGAGAGAGAGAGGGGGGGGGGGGGGGGGAGAGAGAGAGAGAGAGGGGGGGGGGGGGGGAGTCGGTTTCCCACGATGGCTTTCTTGCTCTCTGCTGATAGCAGGGGCCCGTCTCGATAGCTTCCCAGCCTGCCTGGCCGGCGATCCCTTTCTGTCTCTGTCTCTCGTACACACACACACACACACACACACACCACACACATGCCTCACATACCACGCCCACGGCACGACCACAGCGTTCTGGACCAGGGACCCAAACCCGAAAAGGGAAACTCAGAGATTCAGAGATTCTTTCTTTCTTTTCTGAATGCATCGTGGTTGTCGTCGTCAAGTGGGATCATCACTCCGTGTAGTACAGTGCGGGGCCGCCAGGGGCCGCCAGGGGGCGGACAGTGCGCAGTGATAAGCTTCAAAGCCGTCAGTTTCGACTCGGCATGCAGCTGTCTTCCGCACGCGCAACCGGCTGTGGCTGTGCATGGTAATGTGACGGCGACGGCGGACAGCAGCCTGAGGTAACCATCGCGCCGGACGAATACTAAAATATGAAATAAAGCAAACGCCGAGCGCCTGTGAGTGCTGGGGTAGGCCAGCCCGCACGACACGCGTGCACGGACATGTCGTGGTTGCCTACCTAGCAGGCGGCACACTTGCATGCAGACTGATTTCGGCTGGTTTTGCCTTGCGGCAGTATCTACGATCCCTAGGCCGGTCCTACTAGACCTAGCCGAGGCCGACCCTAGACCTAGGCCGGGCCGGGCCGGGCTGTGACCTCGGACAACGGGACGTGTTTTCCACGCTGCGATACGGCGGGCGGGGGTGAGCGGCGCGGCGCGAGGCGAAGCGCGGCCGAGCGCGCGTGGCCGATCCTCCAATTGGGGGCAGCAAGTCAATGCCGCGGCGGTGTTCGTGTCGCGCGCTGCTTGACGCCGTTTGACGCCGCGTCAGTCAGTTGTGTGAGCACAGGTGACGGCACCGAACCGGGTCAAGTCCATGTCGTGCTGAGCACACTGCCGAGGTTTGGCTCGGCCGCCCCCCGCCGCCCCCCCCCCCCCCCCCCCCTGCCCCCGCTGCCCCCCAGCTCCCACGCTTATCGCCGCAGTGTGGACAGAGATTAACCCCCGGCGTTCTGGGCTGGGCTGTCCGCCGCTGTCCTGTCGCTGGTCCGGACTGTACGCTTGGTGCGGTGGCTGCGGCCGCGGCTGCGGCGCGCCCACGTCTGCCAAGGACTGTGCCGCGGCAGCCGCGGCGGCTGGCAGCTCGGTCGGACCGGTCCGCGGCCCACCGCCTGGTCGCACGGCACCACGCATGGCAACACACGGCGCTGCTGGCCGCGCCCGATAACATCGAAAACACACACACACACACAAAGCATTGATACGGGGCCGAAAATAACTGGGCAGCATGGGATTGCGATATATGGGGGCATAATAAAACAGGGTCCGATGGGGGGTTCGTCTTCGCCGGACAGGCGGCGGCGGCGGCGGTAGCGCGTCGGAGCGGCGAGTGACGAGTCGCGAATAGACCGACGAAAGCGGAAATGGTGTGCTAAGGGCGTATGAGAAACTGCGGGTGCGTGGGCAGCCGTAGATGAGCGGCCCGCCAGCCAGCCGGTCCTGCCGCCCCTCCCCGCCCACCCCCACACCGCGGCCATCTCCCGCTGAAGCTGCGCCGCTCCGGTCGCCCACAGAGGCAATTTGCTTTAATGGCACGACAGCCTGAGAGCCGTATTCGCCACTATTTCGGTCCATAGTCGTTTGCGTCGGCACAAGCAGCGCAGAGCGGGCTGGCGTCGCGGGTTCGAATCCCGGCCGGGGTTCGGGAGTTAGGTCTGTGTAGAGTGCTCTGCCCAGCTCTGCCCCGGGCGGCGGCCCGTGGCTCGGCGCCAGCACCACCCCGCCGGCCGCCCGGTGTCACTCGCACTTTCGCACCCGCACCGAGGCAGGACCAGGGCAGTGACTTGCACCTCGCCGATGATGTGTTCGGAGTGGTGTAACTGCGCGGCAATGACTGAGTCGGTTTGTGACGTTTGTGCCCGCAGTTACTTCCCAAAGCTCGGGCCCAGACGGGCGGCAGGGGGTCAGTGAGTCTCAAGTCCACTCAACATAAAGCGACCGAAGCAGCTCACGTCTGCGCCTCGCTGTTTTGTGCGATACCACCCGGACTCATGGCGGCCGACGGGTCACAATGAAGCCCTGTGCCCTTCCGTGTGCGCCGCGCTGGCGGCGGCTGTCAGTTAGCAGTGGCAGGGCGTCCTGAGGGATGAAAACAGCCTCCCCCTCCAAGTCCCTCAATCACTCTAAACTAGGCTTTTATCTTGACCGCTCCGTGGTCAGTGCGTCACGCCGGTGACCTCACCTTCCGTGTGGCGCCTCTAGCCGGCTGGTGGCGCCCCGCTATCCTCTCCCCGCCGCGCCCTCGCGCTCTGTTGTGACCAGCGGCTAGCGGGCATCCACTTAGCGCGGAAAAGCTGCGGTGCGATCGGCCGCGGCGCCCGCAGTGCGAAACCGCGAACATTGAGTGAGAGCAAGATAGGCGTAGGAGGGGAGGAGAGGGGAGGGGGCCGCTGAACCGAAACCGCGTCCGCGCTGACGGTGGCAGCCCGGCTAGTCTCAGTCAGCTCAGCGCTCTCATCCTCATCAGTCAGTCAGAAGGCCCGGCTCGCCGGCAACAGGCACAGCCTCGCGGCGTGACGAGGGCTCTGTCCCTTTTGTGCCTGTGTGTGCCTGCGTGCGTGTGCTGAGCGCTGCCTACCACCCCGGATAGTGAGAGCGAGTGAGTGAGAGAGACGCCTGCCGGGATTCGACGTTCTCCGGGCGAGGGGAGCCGAGGCGGGGCGGGGCGGGGCGGGTGGGGGAAGACCACTGCCGGTGCTTCGGGTGCTCCAGAGCTGAGCGGCGCCGCGCGTATTGTGCCAAACAATTGTGGGTGTGTGTGTGTGGCGCTAAGGCATAGTTGGTGTGTGTGTTGCAGGGACCAGCACTGACCCGGCCGTCCCCGACCACCCTGTGGTGAGCCAGCAGCAGCGGCACCATGGCATCCAACGGCTTGGTAAGTGCATCCACCTGAAGAGATGGAAACTGGAACGGCAGTAGATCGTAGGACTCGTATCAGATGACTCGTCCTCTAGTGCAGAGACGTCTGGACGGCTCCGGGTCCTGTGGGTGCCCGGGAACCTCCCGGTCCTCCGGGTCCTCCCGGTCTTTCGGGTCCTCCAGGTCCACTGGGTTCCGGACCACCAGCCACGTCCTCACTCCTTGTAACGCCGGTGTTCTCTTCTTCCAGGACCAGCCGGCCACCGAGCTGCAGACCTTCGTCCCCCAGGACGGGTCCGAGAAGAAGAGCAGCAGCTTCAACCATGGAAAGTACGTACACCATACCACCATCACCATCGACTGGCCGCGGATGCGTCTTGGTTTTCCGGAAGGGATTTATGAGGGAAATGAATTTTAAAAAATCCCGGGGTCCGTACAATGAGTTTTAGAGGAGGTGAATATGTGCCAGATTTTAAATGGTAAAACTGCAGTAAATTTTAAGTATGTTATATTGTACCCATAAACTAAAAAGCGGCACGCGATAGAGCAAAACGAACGAAATTTTCGACCTTGGTTCACTATAGGACCAAGAATTATTTTCTGAGGTCGGTCTATTACACACCCCGTAACTTTGAGACAGACCACCTCCAAAACTCATCGTACCCCGCTTTTTTAAAAAAAAAAAAAAATTCTCAACAATATCTGCCGTAAAACCAAAACGCCTCTTAAGAGTTACACTCTTTTGCATCTGCATCTGCCGTGCAGTGACACGATAGTCGTGTTTCCAGGTACCAAGTCACCAACGGGATCCTGGACGCCGAAGCAGCCGAGCTCCTCAACGGCAAGGACTTCGACCCGTTCAAGACTAGGAACGTGGAGCACCCCACCACGTGAGTATGCAATCCGAAACGCACGATACTTTGGACCTGAAAAGAAATGCCCAGGTTCAAACACCGGCCCTAGAGGGTGTGGTTGCATTACCTGCGTCATTTTTTCTTGGCTACACTTACCCTAGATATGCCACATTTGATGACACTGTGGCGAGACAACTGCGGGTTGATGGGACGGGACGGGACAGTGTACTAGTGGCACCGCACAGACGCGACCTTAGTGCTTCGCGCCTGGTGCGTAGGCAGCCCAATACACTTGTGCGTTGGAGTGGGTGCGGGCAAGCGACGTTCTCGGGCGGTCCCGGCCCGTCCCCGTATCGTGCGGACCGGACCGCCACCCCATGTTCACTGCCTCTGCCCTGCCACTCTGCCCAGCCGACCGCTCTGCTGCCGCAACCTCGCCCCCGCAATGGCGCCCTCATACACCTTGCTCGATACTGTTGATACTGTCAAAAGTTTAACGCATCTCGGCCATTTATCGTACGTTTTGGTATAGGAATGGGATGATAGAGGGTTAGGATAGGGGTAGGGTACCTGGTGTTGTTGTTGTGACTGGTCCCTGCGTCCCTGGTCGCCTCAATGAGGGCTCGTACTGATCTCGGATTATTTTAGTGTCTCACTGTGTTTGCTTTGCTTTGCAGGAACTGTGATACCCTGACACATCTTCTGAAGGCGTCATTAGGAAGTGGAATTCTGTCAATGCCCCTGGCTTTCATGCACTCTGGTCTAGGATTGGGTATTCTATACACTGTCATTGTGGCCATTATCTGCACTCACTGTGCATACATCCTTGTAAGCCCATTTCATTTAGCCAAACATCTAAATTATTGTTAAATCAAGACTGTTCAAACTACATGTTTTCCACTTTTGCAGGTAAAATGTGCCCATGCTCTTTACCACCGTACAAGGACGTCAGCCATGAGCTTTGCTGACATTGGAGAAGTGTCCTGCCGTGAAGGGCCTGAATGGGCTCGTCCATTTGGTAAATTTGTAAGGTAGGATATCAACCTCTCTTATCTTCTGATATTATTGTTCTTTGCCAGGACTTTAAGATATTAATATTTTATTTCAGAGCAACAATCCTTGGAAGTCTCTTTGCAACCTATTTTGGTACATGCAGTGTGTACACTGTCATCATAGCCAGGAATTTTAAAGATGTAAGCATGAAAAGAGTAGCATTTTAAGTGTTTTTTGTTATTTTTGGTTGTGTTCTATGTCAGTTTTGTATATTGAAACAGGTCATTGAAATGTACACAACAGAAGTTGATGTCAGAGTTTACATCGCTGCTCTCATGATACCACTGGTGCTGCTGGGATTTGTACCAAATCTTAAGTACCTCGCTCCTGTTTCCATGATTGCTAATGGCTTTATGGCTGTGGGACTTGGGATCACTATGTATTATCTGGCTATTAATCTACAACCAATCGATACGCTCAAAATGGCTGGGCCAATTGAAGGAATTCCTCCATTCTTGTGCATTGTTATATTTGCTATGGAAGCCATAGGAGTGGTCAGTATAATTTCAAAACTTAAGATGTATGTTCTTTTGGTTTCCAACTTTTTTGTACATTGTTTCCTTCATGTTGCCGTAGGTGATGCCCCTGGAAAACAATATGAAAACACCTAAAAATTTCCTGGGACTTGGAGGTGTTTTGAACCAGGGCATGGCTGGTGTCACAATGGTATATATTTTACTAGGGTTCCTTGGTTACATGGCATTTGGAGAGAACACTCGAGATGTCATTACTTTGAATCTACCTGCTGACGAAATGTAAGTGTGAACTCTGCGGTAGTTTGCTGCTGTGCACAGAAATAATTTGTCCATTATGTTTTAAATCTCTACCCTCTCTATTTACAGCCTTGCCCAAGTGGTCAAAATTCTAATTGCATTAGCCGTATTTTGTACGTATGGTCTTCAGTGGTTTGTGTGCCTTGAAATTATTTGGGATGCATTGAAAGAGCGTTTCCAGAAGAAAGCACTTCTTGCTGAATACATTGTTCGAGTGATTCTTGTGGTTTCATCAGGTATTTAGCAATGTCCAATTGCTTTCTTGGTAAATTTATTTCCTTGTTCTCGCCTAAACGTTTTTTTCTTCATTTTTTTTGCAGTTGCTTTGGCTGTGGCAGTACCAACAATTGGCCCTTTCATTGGTCTCATTGGTGCACTGTGCTTCTCAATCCTGGGCATCATTCTTCCTTGCTTCATTGAATGTGTTACTTTCTGGGAAGATGGCTTGGGTCCTGGACGATGGCGTCTGTGGAAGAATATCCTCATCAGTATCTTTGGTGTCTTTGTCCTATTCTTTGGTACAAAGGACAGCATCATTGGTATCTTGAAGGTTTATGCACCTGTTGAAGCAATCGAAAGTATGGCAAACGTCACAAGCACCATTATTACGACTGTATCTCCCTTGCCGACATCATGAGTTTTCTTTAAAGCAGCGGTGCTGCACTTTTAGGAATCCTCTTTGAAGTCAGCCAATTGTATCAATTGGCAGTGCTCTGATATTTTGCTGGAGAATTTTTTTAAATGTACCCTTTTATGAACTTTTAAGAACTGCAGATGACTGTTGCAACTGTGTATTATATTGGTGTCTAATTTTATGAAAAAAACGGGAGCAGAAAATGTAACTTTTGTTTGTTCAACTAAATAGCGGTTTTGAGGAACAGCATGTCTTAATGAACTCTTAACTAAACATTTTCTCTGGGTTGCCTCAGCCTAATGCTCTCTACATTTATATCGTCTGTACTAGATGATTTTATCAAAAAAGCACATTCCTAAAGCAGGGGAGCTGCCGATTGCTAAAGAGCTATTTGTGATAGTAGGAAGGAGACGTTAGAATAAATCAAAGCAATTACTGTATTGCTTAAGCTCTGATGCATGATAAAAGTTCCATTTGTGAAAAATAGTTAATGTACAAATACTTTTCACAGCTAAATTATAAATTAAATTTTAATGTTTTGCATGGTATAATTTTATCTAGACTGCCAAAAAAGAAGATTTATTTTCTTTCTTTTCAAATTTCAGCTATGACCATTTCAAATGTGCTGTATGAGTATTTAGAAATATTAAATGAGAATTCATAGTAGGTATAGAAACATGTGAGCTGTACCATAGCCGTACTCCAAGCCTGTAATTTATTTAAGCCATAAGAGTTATGATTTTAAATTGTATTACATTCGTGTAAAGTATCTCACAAAGTCACAGTGGATTTAGTTTCATGAAGAAAGGGACTGTATTGAATGCAGCTGAGCTGCATTTTAAAATTTATACACTTGTCATTGGCAAATCAAATGTCTCATAGACTGTGGCAGGCTGGATCTGCTAGTGTTTGTGGTCTATTCTGTGTAATTTTTGAAGAAACACAGGACTGATGAGAGGGGAATTAGTAACCTTAACTACATCATGATCTGTGTCAAAATACTTTGTAAGTGTTCTTTGATGTTAGTTTCTTTCTATAAATTAATTTTGTGAATTTAAGTGAAAATGTATAACATGAAAACATCTTCAGTTTTATGTGATGATAGCAATATTTTCCAATATCATAACTGAAAAATAGTCATGTGAGGAATCTGTTTCACATAGGCTATGCAAGAATGCAATTATTGTTGAAGACTTGTGTTAGATAAGGAAGACGTGGTAAAACATGTCATTATGCTCTAAATGAAATTGAAAATTTAATCCTGAATGGAATCAGTTAACCCAAAAATATACTCTACGAGTTTTAAATTTGAATTTTAATCAATTATAAGTGTAGAGATTATTTTTAAAGCATTGATTTGTATTCCAGACTTTATGGAATATTTTGGAAAATGAGTTTTTTAATATGATGTCAGGTATGATTTTAAAATTATTTTTATCTGTGTTTTAAACATTGTGTTGCGTTTAGTTTTGCAAAGATGCTTAAACTTGGTACTGCCATAAACCATGCATAAACAATATGATGGGCTGTAATTGTGTGAAGTTCCATTGAGAAGCTGTGTGTACTCTTTACTACCTGCACTGATGAATGGTTTGTGAAATATTGATGTTCAACAGAAGTATACCACTTATTTTAAAATCATAAAACGATCACAAAAACTTCTTCTCACCTTAATTTGCCTTGCTTTTCCTTCTTGTTCGCATCACATACTCGTCCAGGCCAAGAAGGCCGAGACCGGGGCCGACGCCATGTCAGGCCCCAGACCACAATCAGCTGTTGCCAGACCGAGTTTTGATGGTTTCGCGTCTGCTTCGTGAATCGCGTGTCAGGCACAACTAACGTGTGTCCTCCGCACACCGGCCCACTGGAAAGCCTCGAGGAAGGCAAGACGCCACATTCGTCCATTTATCCGTTCTTTGGGGCAGTGACACAGCCATCCTACCCCCTTTAACACGCACCCCCGCACCCCCCCCCCCCCTGCTCTGGCCCATGCCTGGGGTGCATTCACAGCGCGTGCCAGCCGTGTGCACGCGCATGTGCCACACCCGACGTCAGCCGTAAGCGGGAAGCAAAAGACAGAAGGCTCGTGCTCGCTCGGCGTCGTCGACGTCGCTGCGCTGGTGCCGACTGCCAATTATCCCCTTTGCTCGTCAGAGTCAGAACGTGAGCCTACGGCAGGCTCGGCTACTGTGCCGTGTCTACCGGGACAGGGGGATGCGGAAGGAGCCGGGCCTCGGCCAGGGCCATCCCCAGCAGCAACCCTCCGCTCCGCGCAGCTCCGCCAGCACGCGACACGGCACGCGGGACACACGGGGCGGGAAGGATCAGGGCTCAGGGCCGTCGAGTCGTCCCGCCCCATACCGAGTCGGCGATCGCGCCCGCGGAGCCACCGCGAACCCGCCGCCGTTTCTTGCTGTCGGAACGATGATCGTCGCTAAGTGCACGGCTCGTGCTCACACACATCATGCCCCCCCCCCCCCCCCCCCCCCGCGGCCCCCACACGGATATACCACACGTACAACATCGTTTGACCCGACCCGCGTCCCCACACCACGTGACTCGACTTGCCTAATGCATGCGCGATGAGGCTTGGGCCGCTTTTTCTCTGCCTTGAACGCGTTGCGCCCCCTTTTTTTGCCCCCCCCCCCCCCGGTGCCGGGAGGGGCGCTGAGGTGGAGGCAGAGACGGTCTCTCCCGGCCCCCCCGCCTCGGTCTTGCAGCGGGTGTGGAGCGCCGCCGCCGTGCGGACCTTTGGACCCGAATTGGAGGAGCAGCCGCAGCTGCGACACTCACAGGAGAGCGTTCAAGGTTCCAGTCCGGGCCGCCGCCCGCCGCCGACGTCCATCCTGGGGATCCTGGGACCGCGCGCCTTACCCTCGGCGGCGACGGTCTGTGCCGGTAGCGGCGGCCGGGCGATCACGGGACTGCGGGGACCACGGGGACCACGGGGACCTCGTGCTGGCAGGGGCATGGCGAGGCGGCGCACCGCGACTCTGCATGTAACTCGCATTTGCAACGCAGATGTCGCCGTGATGAGCGCCGGCGTCGACTATTTTTTCAAAAATATCCTTCTTTGGGGACGCATGTACGGGAGCGTCACCGAGCCTAGCCTAGCCTAGCCTAGCCGAGCCGAGCCGAGCCGAGCCGAGTCGCGCCAAGCCGCCGGCCCCGCCGAGCTGCGGGGATCCACCGGCCTGGCACATGACTGCCGTGTGAAAAACCATTAGGAGACACACAGTCCTCAATTGTTTGCTGATGACTGCTATTTTTTCGATTTGGTGCAGCAGTAAAGTAAGTGACGCGCCGAGAAGAAACCCCCCTCCCCACCATACTCCTTTGCACGACAGCGCCGGATCGGGTCGGATTGGCGGACCGGCGGTTAACAGGAAGCGCTGGAGCAGGGCAGGGGCAGGGCCGGGGCGGGCGGGACACCCGGCGAGCGGGGAGCGCCGTGAGGGTAGGCAACGCGAGCACCGCCGGGCGTGCAGGCTGCAGCCGGGCACGGCGCCCGCTCGACCCCCCGACCCGACCTCCACCCCGACACTCTTGTGTCGCCGATCGCCGTCACAGGCTGCACATTGCTCAAGAGTCTATTTCAGCTGAACAGGGAACTCCAACGACGATCTGAAACGGAAGGAGGAGAGGGGAAACGCCGCCGTGAGGCCGGGATCACAGCTCACCCGAGAGGATGAGAATCTTAGCCGGGTGGGTTCGTCTTTGGCAGGTGATCGCTCGTGCTCCGCGAACAATTTTCACAGCTCCCACGAGTATATTTTTCGTTCTTGCGGCTGGCGGTGGGTGAGGCGAGGCCTTGTTATGGTTCTGGTGCGCTCTGCCAGCTCTGCCACCTCTGCCACCTCTGCCGTGTCACCCCAGCGGGCCCCCAGCCCGGAGTGCTGAGCAAACTGTCGTTGGCCAATGCGCTCCATTTGTTTGCACCTCGTTGTCGTGGGCAGCACAGCACAACACAGCAGCCGCCTGGACCCCCCGGCGACCCCCTCTACCCCCATCCTTGCGTAGCCTCGGCTCGACCTCTTCCCCGAGTTCCACTAGACGCCCAGCGGCAGCTTGTAATTTCCATGAGCGAACATTCAGATTATCGGACTGGATCCAAAATAAAAGTTAAAAAAAGAAAAACAATCGGCGAAGGGAAGACTAGAAAGAAGGCTCGCCGGCGAGGCCCTCCCCTCCTCACGCAGACGTGCCGTGCCGTGACGTCAGCGTTGTCTGTCTCGGTCACTCTCCGGCCTGGACCCCCGGACCCGGAGCGGGGGGGAGGAAGACAAGAGGGTTAATCGGCCGGACGCCGACGCAGACGCAGTCGCAGAGCTGCGTCCGGAGACGCGTCCGCGGAGCCCTCAATTAAAAGGCTTGCGGACTGACGCACTGGCCGCCACAGGCCGGGACGGGCGCCGCCGGGACGGGTGACGGGTGCCGGGTGCCGGAGGACGCCGACGACGCCGCGTGTGCAAATGTGCAAATCGCCGGCAAAACGTTTGTCTTTATAGGCAGCGTTCACAAACCACGTGGTCAATAAAGGGGGAATGGGGGTACACGGCCAAAAACCACGTCCCTGCAGTTAAGTATAGGAAAGGTTAGGTTAGGCTGACCGCGAAGGGGGAGGTGGGGGTCTGATTTCGGTACTGATTTGACCACGTGGTTTGTGCGGCGGTCCCTCTGGTCGGGGCACTGCTAAGGCAGCCGTGACCAGCCACACGGCACCCGGCTTGTCTGTGAGCACCGCGTGGGAGGATGCACCGCAAACGGACGGCTCTCTGTCTATTTTGAGAAGCGGGCAAACTGGGCACAGAGAGGCCCCAAGGAGTCTCCGGTGTACGAAGTGTACGAAGTGTACGGTGTCTACGGGACGGGTGTTCCGCGACAAGCCGCTCACTGAGGCGGGAGGACTCCGCCTGACTCCGTCCTAGTTCCTGCCCATAAAATGGGTTAAGGCTGCAAACAGAGTAGGCAGATATAGACGTATACACGCAGCGTCGCGTCGCGGCGTGACGCACGGCGAGAGAGTGCGGGACAGCACGCGATGGCGGTCAAGAGTGGTCAAATCTGCGTTCGGATTGCAAGTCTTCCACGTGAGGGAACGTCCCCAAACCGCGTGATTTTTTTTAGGGGTCTTCTTTTTATCCTGTCCGGAGGGAAGGTGATGGGGGGCCAAACTGTCATTGGCACGGGCCGGAGTCCCTCAGAGCTCCAGACCCGGTGGGTTCGATTCCCACAGGCGGTTCCCCGACTTACTTCCCCTCTGGAAGGCTTTTAATCGGAATCGAATCAAGGCTTGGGGCAAATAAGTAGCAGACTGGTCGCTGGTCAGTGCAGCGTGCAGCAAGGAGGCAGCCGTCCAAAATGCAGAAGCAGGGCGGGGATGAAACAGAGCAGAGCAAGGGCAAGGCTGGAGGCTGGTTCCGCGGACTAGACGGTAGACGGAGACGGGCCTCGCTTCCCGAAAGACGCTCGCCGTGATGCCGGTCGGGTCCGGTCAGGTACGCCAACCTGCCCGGCCAGGCCAGGCAACCTCAGTCTGGCCCTGCCTGACGCACTTCGCGCGCGATACCACCTCACTCCTCCTTTTTGTTACCGTCAAGTTTCCTGCTTTATCTCGTCTCTGCTGTTTGTTACTTCGGTGGCGGTGACGTCAAAAAATCGAAACAACTGCTTTTATTGGTCGCTCTTTGCCAGATCGGGCACCGGGCGTGTTCTCGGCCCGCGTAACGTACCCAGGGATCCCTGACACGCGGCCTGTGGGGCCTGAGGCTCCCCGACCCGACTCCAGGCCAGGGACTCCAGGGACTCCAGGGACTCCCTTCTGATGGAACTCTGCTTGAGATTGGTTAAATGCACTCTTGCTGTTTCCCAGGTATGAGAATAACAGCAGGAGGCAGCCAAATGAATCGGTTGACCCACACGCCAGGGAATGCCCAGTGCACACGACGTTGTCCGCGTGGCCTGCGTGTGCGTGTGCGTGTGCGCACGCGTCAGGAAAGCGGGCGCCGGTGCGAGGAGAGAGGAAGCCGATGGAAGCATGGATGGAAGGTCACAAAGGGGTAGAGGTAGAGGGAAGCCCGGCCGGCGGCGGGGCGCGGCGCGGCTCGACACGGCGGGTCCAGGCCACAACCGACTAGCGCGTGGAAGGAGTAAAAGCGGGAAGGAGAGGAGGAAGACGAAGGTGGCGGCGGCCGAGGAGGTGGAGGTGGAGTAAGTCGGAGAAGGAGGAGGAGGTGGAGGAAGAGGAGGAGGAGGAGGAGGAGGAGGAGGAGAAAAGGAACGATACATAACAGCGACAGGTGTTGCGGCGGCGGTGGCGGCGGCCCGGGCTGCGTGTGTGTTGCGGTGGTGGTAGCTGCAGCGGAGCCCTGGCTCGGGCTCGGGTCTGGAGGTGCTTAGTATCGCGGTAGCCAGGCCCGCCCCGTCCCGTCCCGTCCCGTCCCGTCCCGTCCCGGACCGGAGTCGAGTCAGTCGACAGCCGACCGCCCCGTCGCGTCCCGTCCCGTCCCGCAGGTCCCGCAGCACAGCCCTGCCCTGCCCCGAGTCGTGCCGCGTCGAGCCGGGCCGAGCCGGGAGAGAAGCCCTTCGGGCCCTTCAGGGAGGAGCCGCAGCCGCGGTGTGGAGTGTCCTTAACGCGTGTGAAACAAGTGCAGTGAGTGTTGTGCGCCATGGAGAACCCGGACCCCGCGGCGCATATGGTGGAGGATGATGTGGATGTGGAGGCGGGCGTGACCGGCGTTGCCGCTGACCCCCAGCACATATCTGGCACCGAGGGCACCCCCATCAAGGTGACGCCCAACACGGAGAAGATCTTCAAGAAGATGCTCAGCTGGAGTGCCGACACAATGTGAGTGCCAGCCCCGATGTCTCGGGGGTTTGTTTGAGGTGGAGGGCATGGTGGCCGAGGCGGTGGAGTTGCCGCCACCTGTCGTGACGGGGGTCGAAGCGCCCGCACTACATCGCCGCCCGGCGGAATCCGAAAATGGTGGGACTGTGCCAGGCCTGAGGTATCAGACGGCGACCGCGCAAAACGAGGGAAAAAACTTCCTCGTCACGTAGCCGTCGCAGCCGGAGTAACCTTGGGGTTCACGACCAAGACGCGACGCCACCACGCTCTGACCCGGACCCCGGACCCGGCCGGCCCTGGCGGCAAAGGGGGAAGGCCGGTGCTGACGGGGGCTGACGGGGGCTGGGGGGGGGCTGAGGGGGGGGGCTGAGGGGGGGGGGCTGAGGGGGGCTGACATATTAGGGGCCTAGACGGCGGGCAGGGGGCCGGTAGGAGGCTAAGGGCTGGCAGTGCTGCCAACAGCGATACCCCCGTCCCGGCACTCTGACGTCATTCTGTTGTCATTGGCACCAGGTTGGCAGCGCTGACCGTAGAGGCGGGGTGCAGCTTTCCTCGGCCACGCAGCTGACCTCCCACCCCCAGGCCGTGCGGCCTTCTGCGCCTCCCCCCTCCTCCTCCACCCTCTCCCTCTCTCTTCAGTTGACATTCCAACGCGAGCTGTCGCGCCCTTAGCATGCTCCAAGCACGGCCCGCCCCCGCACTGCCCCTCCCCTCCCCTACCCCTCTCGCACAACCCGGCCCGCTACACCACGGCACTGTTTGCGGTAGCCTGCGTCACCTGTGGCCGGTGGAGACAGGTGACAGGGTAGGGCAGCGCCGGGCACCGCCGGGCACCGCCGGGCACGGCGCCCGAATCTCACAGGGACAGGGACCTAGACCCACATTAGATGCTGCTGCTGTTCCCTGCGGGTCACGTTTGGCCGTCGCTGGCTAAGCCGACGTCGGCCGCCGGCCGCCATAGCAATGTGAATATGAGAAATAATTTAATAAAAACCCAACACGCGCGCACATGCCAGTTCCCGGACTTGGCCAGGCGGGACAAGGAACACGGAACGTCGACTTCTGCGATGGCTGACCTGAACCCTACACCTACACGTTGCGCAGAATCGACGTCTTTAGTAATTGTACAATCATCGAGTTTGACTTCCCGTATCATTTCCTCGGTCTTTGCTAGGTGTAGTGTACTGCCATGCGCACCGTTGCGCTTTCGTGGTTATTCTTGACCAAGGAGTCCGCTTCAGTGAAGCGTTGAGGCTCCTTGCCGTTGCGTTGCATATCGTGGTGCATACCTAATTCGACGTATAAAGGTACCTGACCCCCCCTGACCTTCTCCCCCCTCCTCGCTTCGATCAGCCTCAGTCTTGCCGCAGAGACGCCTGGAGTATTTTTCCCGAGCTAAAACAAGAACTTGGAGTCGTTCTGGCAACACTGTCCCCCGTGAGGCTTGCCGCGAGGCTAGAGCTGTATAATGATGTTGTTCTGATGACGTCTGACGCTCCAGTATTTATTCGCAAGGCGGGGAGTTAGGCCAGGCGAGTGTGTAGAATTAAGGACGTACTCGCTCCTCTCTCTCCTTTTCATTTCCTTTTTTCCTGTTTTTCATTGGCTTGCACGTGTGGTGTGTCGCACAGAAACCGTCGGGAACTTGGGGAAGGCGGAAAAGTGTCGACCGGAGTCTGGATTTGTGTGTGATCCGGTTGCGCGGTTCTTTCCGACGGAACTAAAGCGGCCTGCCGCCTCACTGCGGGCGCCCACCCAATTAAACGCGTAAAACCTGTTCCCAGGCAACATAAGCGATTCACCCGTCATCGTATGCTGTTTATTTCATACCGGACTTATTTTAAGACAAATAATAATTACAATGATACTTGTTCCTTTTCTTTCTTTCTTCCTTTTTTTCCCTCAAAGAAAAAGAAAAGAAGCAAGGGTAACGAATAAGGAGGCTCTGATTTTGGCACTCTCGTATTAGCGAGACGTCTCAAATCGATAAAATGGTAAGACAGGCCGGCGGGCCCTGGCAGGCGGCGGGGTCTGCTTGTAGTGCACCGCGGCGCGGCGCGGCGGGGCGGGGAGTGTGCGTCACGGCGGCGGCGCCGGCTACAGGGAAGAAAAAGAAAAAGAGGAAGGAGGAGGAGGAGGAGGAGCAGAAGGAGAGAAAAAAAGACAGCACTTCCAACCTTTGCCTCCGCGATGAGTTTTGCAAAGCGTTAGAGAAGAGAAAAAAATAAGCAGTACTTCCTCAGGCGGCCGCGTGCAGGTGAACGCCGACGTCGGCGGCAGTTTGGGCCGACCGCGGCCGCCGTGCTGAGCCGTGCTGAGCCGTGCTGAGCCGTGCTGAGCCGTGCTGAGCCGTGCTGAGCCGTGCTGAGCCTCGCCTCGCCGCTTCCCGCACCGGCTCCGGCGGCCCCGGACCGGACCGGCGAGTGCCATATTGAACACGGGGACGTGACGATCTGCTGGCCACAGGTTTCGGGTTCCTATCCGTCCTGACCTCTGGCCTTGCCGCCGGCTCCTCTTGTGCACGTGTCCACAAGAGGTGTCCAGATGAGATATTGCTTGTGCCCCCCCCCCCCCCCCCCCCCCCCCCCCCCGGTGCGGCGGCGCGGGCTCGGCCGCGTCTCCGGAAGGCAAAATAAATCGCACGATACGGGAAACGAAAGAGGGGCGCTACGATACTGGGTCACTTTCGGGAGGTGGTGGCGTCGCCGTGCTGTCGCCGTGCTGTCGCCGTGCTGTCGCCTCCTCTCACCAGCAGCCGTGGTGGCCGGCGGCACGCCCCGCCACGCCCCGCCCTGACGCCATTACGTTGCGTTACGTCCACCACCGCAGCATGCAGCATTCTGCCGGCCGCGGGGTCAGGCCACGTGGTGCGCAGTGCAGACCGACCGCCATGGGCCGCCCCAATCCCCAACTGCCTGCCGGAGACTTGAACGCTAGTACGGAACGGGCATTCCAAACCTACGGTCAACATGAAAAAGAATAAGATTACATAGTGGTCGCAACAAAGTTTTGGGGGTGATTTCCATTTGGATACTATAAACCACTATAAGCAGTGATG
Organism: Odontothrips loti; assembly: GCA_038380765.1. Taxonomy (NCBI): domain Eukaryota; kingdom Metazoa; phylum Arthropoda; class Insecta; order Thysanoptera; family Thripidae; genus Odontothrips; species Odontothrips loti. The sequence goes on along the minus strand of CM076248.1, from coordinate 19,546,223 downwards.
TCTCTGCGGGAGTCTTCAGAATTGAGGGCGTTATGAGGCCCTACGGAGCGAGCGGTCCTTCAGGCACCGGCAGGCACTGCTGACCTTTCCGATCGGCGATCACGTTCTTTTGTTTGTTCTCTGGGCCCGCGTGTGCCGCAGTGGAAGGATTCGCCGTGTGCTCACGCGCATGTCCGGTGTCCCGTGCGTGTCGCGTGCGTGTCGCATGGCCGCGCACTGAGCCGTTTCACGCAATGATGCCGGCGTATCGCAAGCGGAGCCCAAGCAGTGCTGGCAGCGAGCCCGGCGCCGGCGGAGAGCCCTGACACAACGGAGTCCCTGGCCGAGCGGAGAGGAGGGCACTTTGGCTCGATTTGAGCCGACCGGGACAGCCGCCTGCCGCTGACGGCCACCTCCCATGAGAATAACCATCTCCTTGACATTGATTCGCCGCCGGGGACGCCACGCGACGCCACGACGCACGACGCACGCAGCCCCGGTGCGCGCTACGCGTGCGACTCGGACGGCAAAATTCTCATACATAATGGGCTCGCTGACGCTCGTGTGACCCGCAGAGCTTTTCGGAGGGGGGGGGGGGTCCAGCCCGGCAGGGGCAGGGCGGGGCAGGAAGAGGGTGATGACCTGCGGCCTGCAGGCTGACCGCGCTGACACAGCCCTGTGGCCGGTGCTGTGCTCGCCATTCGCAACCTGCAGCAAAGGTTCGGCCGGGAGCGCCTGGTAGGGATAGGACCGTGTACGCACCCGTGCCGGGCGGGCTGGCCTACCCTGGGCCCGCGCAGGCGCTCGCTGGCGGCCGCTGGGTTTTACGGTTTTACTACTGCCGTTCCCCGAAATACACCGTAATCGCTTTTGCACGACCGGAGAGCAATTCTCTCCAGCAGCGATGTGTCTGCCGTCACCTTGGAAGGGGCACAGCCGGCCATGCCTTGGAGCATTCCTCAGGTTGACCTGCCGATCAGCACGCAGGTCATCGTGCTGGCCGTCTTGCAGGCCATCCCGCCGGCCAGTCTCGAGGTAACCGACTCCGGCCGGCCCCCGGCTGCCCGCGGCCCGCGCCCTCCCTCCCCGCCCCCGCTCTCCCTCACCGTCCCCGCCGAGGAAACGTAAACAAGGGCAGTGGACTTGCCGCAGCGGCCCCCATGGAAGTTGTGTTTGTACCCAGGGGTCCCTCACTCGTGATGCAAGCGTTTATTGAGTTTTTGATGTTTTTTTTCCTGAGTTTTTCTAATGTTTTCACGACGTTTTTCTTTCTGATATTAACTTGTTCCTTTGCAATCTTCCCAATTGTTACTGAATTTTTCTTACTTTTTCCCCTTTCCGTTTTTTGAGTGCGAGGCCTTTTGTCCCTTGTATTGTTTCCTTACGGACGGGGTCGGACGCGCAGCTTCACTAGGAAAAACGATTCACTGGATTAGCGAATTTTTCGCTGGTAGCGATTTCAGTGAAGATTTTTTTTCCCTGGCTTAGCGAAAATTTTTGTCTGAGTTAGCGAATTATTTTGCTGGATCAGCTAAAAAAAAAATCAGCATTCGCGCAAATTTAGAGAACCAGTTTTTTTTTTCGTGTTGGGCGGATACGCACCACGCAACGCGCGCCGTGTTTGGCTGGAGAGAGAGTGACGTCAGTGTCCATTGACTCCTCCTGGATGTACGCACGCTGGATTCCGCACCGAAGGCTGCGCGCTGCGCCTGTGTAATGGCAGTAGCAGCCGGGGACAAAAAGCCGTCGTGAATCTTCGTGACGCAGACCTATGACCCCCATGGCCCCCCACGCCACGAAAACACACACGTGCAAGACCCCTCTGGGACCTTCACGGGATGGAGTAGGGGACTGCTGCTTTGGATTGGATTGGATTTTCTGTTCTAACAAGAAATTGATTTCTCCTTGACAGTTTCCCCCTGAACTTTTTGATGTGATTTTGCTTCCCCGATATCCCGCCCTTGTCTGGATAAACACAATGGCGTGTGATTGCGGACGCGCAAATTGTATGATCTCCGAATTATTGGCCGACATCGGGAAGTAGCGAGCGGGAATTATTCACTACTTTTTCTTTTCGTTGGCGCCGGCCCGCCGCCCCAACCATTATAATTGTCGTCACTTCCTGGCTTGATTACTTACTACCGCGTTCAAACGAAGGTGATAACTGCTGGGAGGCAAGAGGCGCGAAGCGCGAGGCGCATGCGTGCCGACATGCCGAGCTGCAGCAGCGAACTCGTGTCGAGACGAACCGAGCCGAGCCGAGCGGATGGCAGTCGTTGGTTTTCGGCTCGCGCACGCTTTTTCTCCGCGCGCGCGTGAGTATTTGTGTGTGCGCGCGCCATCAACGCAAGGAAAACAAGAGTCGGCAAGCAGGCTGTCGAATGCGCATGCGTGTCTGCTGGCGCCTCCGGCAGAGGCAAGAGAATAGACAAGGCTGTGGTGCCGTGCCACGCAGCCCCCCCCCCTCCCGCCCCGCCCGGTTCTCCAGCTGTCCATAAACCGCGTAACGCCATGTTCACACATAGATCGATGCCCCGCGCTCGAGAGGCCGAAAGCTTCTTTTCCTAGAGAGCCTGTGTATGGGCTCTCTATTCTTGCCCGAGCCGACAGCGGCAGTAAGGTCATATCGTGATCGTGTATACATCGGGGACGGGGCCCCTCAATATTACAGGGTGTAGGAAAAAACTCTCTCCCGAAAGCCGCCGGTAAAAACAACTACCACTTGCTCTGTCGCCGTGCGCGTGCACCGGCTAGCCCCCCCCCCCCCTTCCCCAAACCCCGGCCTCTGCACCGCTCTCGTGTAGCTTCCGGGCAAAGTAATCTTCCCCGCCTACACATGCCAGCAGCGGTGGCGGCTGTAGCAGTAGCAGCAGCGCTTTCTCGTTCGCCGGGCGACATGAAAATTTCGAAATACCAGGTGTGCTCTGCCCGCTCTGCCATTGACCCTTTCTGCAAGCGCGTAGTCATGATTTGGTCAGGCTGGGCACAGCGCCTGCTAGGTAGGCAACCACGAGGTGTGCACGCATGCGTGTCGTGCGGGCTGGCCTACCCTGGCAGCCGCATGCAGACACGCACGCATGCACGCACGCACACACGGAGGACACGACGCCGCGGGATCAAGGGGACCTGAGTCCCTAACTGACACATTGCAAAAAGTAAACAACTAAAAAAGACCGTCAGTCCGACCGATCCATCGGTTCGTCGTCGCGTCGTCTCTTCGTCTTTTTTTTTTCTTTTTTTTTTCGCTCGGACCCCTTTTATTTCCTTTTCTTTTTGTGGCGAACAGAAGACGTGGGCATGCGCACGGGGAAGGGGGAGGCAACGTGGTCACAGGGTCACCAGGGTCACGACCCTCCAAGTCCAAGGCCTTCCGGGCGGCTGCAGAGGCACTGCGGGCACTGGGGGCACTGCCAGTGGCTGTCGGGGCACCTCAAGGCTCATTCGGTATGCAACCCGCGTGCCGTGCGTGCGTGCGTGCGTGCGTGCTTGCGTGCCCAGCTGTGCGGGAGCAGACAAGGGGTGTGGGTGTGGCGCACGCTAGGTATCAGGAAGCGCCCTGCAGGGACCGGCAGGGACCGGCGGGGATCGGACAGAGGGGTCCGACCGGACAACTGCCGCGTATTTAAGGGGGGGAGGGGCAAAGGGTCCCCCCCCCCTCAAAAGCCCTCGGCTGCCGAGGGGCGCTGCCCGGAAGGTAGGCAGCCCACACGACATTCACCAGCCTGTCCCGCTTTTTGCTTACTTAACGTAGGCAAAAAGCGGGACGTGACTTCCCCTAAACCGAGCGTCCCCTAAACCTGCGTACGCGCGTACACGGCCATACAGGCGGCCACAGGCGGCCTCGGAGATCTCGTGCGCACGGAGAGTCGCAGGCCGCAGCAGTTCCATTTATACACCTGCTGAAACTGTCCGTGCCTCGGCGGCATACGTTAGTGTCTAGCTGCAGCCGGCCGGCCTGGGCCCCGGAGTGGCCGCGTATTGCCGCGTGCCGGCTGCGTGCCGGCCACGTGCCGGCCACGTGCGGAGCAGATGCTGATGCTGCCGCTGGGAACGCAACGCTCTCGGTGTCGTTATTCGCACGTGGGCGGCCTCTTGTTTAATCAGAGGTCAGAGGCGCCGCGCGCTGTCAGCCAATCTGTATGGTAATGGGCTTTGAGCGGAGCGGCCGCGGGTGACAATGGCTGCCGACGGCTGCCGATGGCTCTGGTTGACGCCAGCGCCCGACAGCGCCCTGACCCTCCCCTCCCTGCCCTGCCCTGACCCTCCCCTGCCCTGCCGGTGCCGGTGGCGGCGGCGCGATAACTGCATACTAGTGTGGGCCGAGGCGCCGAGGCCCCCCGCAGAGCCTGGGGCGGGGCCCCGCGGGGGTCCACGACGACACCCGTTTCCTGGCCCGCAGCCGGGCAGGGCGGCGGGGCAGTGTCAGGGACGGACGGGGCTCCGACGGGGACAGAGGGCAGCGCCGGGGCAGCGAGAAGAGAAGCAAGCGAGGCCGGCGGGCAGCCCGGCCCGTCTGGGTCGGGACGAAAGGTGGCGAGACGGGACGAGACGGGACGAAGCCACCGAAAAGACAAGTGCACGCAACCTGACCGGTTGACCTAGCCCCCTAGCCAGCCCAGCCCAGCCCAGCCCAGCCCCACCGGCACCGGCCACGCCCAGACCTGGCCCCGGTGCGGCGGTGCGGGCAACTCGCTGTGAGCCACACGGGGCTGGGATGGGCTGGGTTTGGCTGGAGTGTCAACTTTGCTGGAATCATCAGTAAAACACACACACACACTCACGCGCGCACGCACGAACGCACGCACGCCCGCGTGCTCGCGCGTTACGAAACAAGCCGCGGGCCCCGGGCCCAGTTGCCGCTGCTATGGATGCTTATGACTGGCCGCTTACTTAAGAAACATGAAATCATCGATAAATGGAAAAGAGAGAAGCCCGCAGAGGAGTGAGAGGGTAGTCCAGTCCATCCGATCCGAGTCGAGTCCGCAACATCGAGTATCGCTTCCAGGACCTCGGCTCAGCAGGCTCCGCAGGACTCCGTCGCCTCGCCCCGTCGAAAGTCTCCCCGCCCCTCCCCGCGACTAGGACCTCCGCCGGTCGCGCCAACATTTTAGGCGACAGCCATCCGAGATGTATAGCAGCGGCAGCTTTCTTTTCCTTCGCCTTGACCGCCATTTTCGGCCGGCCGTCTTCCTCCGGAAATCAGGAAGCTGCGTGGTCGGCGTGGCATCGCGGCGACGGGCGGAGCCGGCCCCACCCCGCCCTGCCCCGCCCCGCCCTGCCCCGCCCCGCCCTGCCCCGCCCCGCCCCGCCCCGCCCCGCCCTGCCCCGCCCCACCCCGCTGTGGCCTGCCGTGCCTTCTCCTGCTCACCTTGGGCTGCAGCAGCGCACTGTCAAGTCCCAAAGTCCTCCCCCCGCCCCCCAGCCCGGTGCCGCCGTCTTCGTGGCTGAGCCGGCTGCAAAAGATTCCCACACCTGTTGCTCGAGCGCGGGGTATCTCCCGAAAGTTAAACGGGGAAGTCCCGAGGATGGCGACGCGCTACGGGGTGTTTGAGTGGCCCTAGTGACGTGGCGGCGCCTCGGGACGTGTGCGGCTGTGCGGGCTGTGGCGGGGGCTGTGCCGGGCCAGCTCCTCAGTGGCGGCGGCCATGTCCGGTAGGCCGGGCTGAAATGGAGTACGGAGTGGGGAGGCCGTGCCCGTCCTCTCTCCCCCGGCCGCTGGACTTCGCCCGCATGGTCCTGACCCTACCATCGCAGGCCCGGAGCCCAGCCCAGCCCAGGCACCAGGCCGCTGGCAAGAGCTCTGCCCGACCGGAGGCCCGAGGGAGAACCGAACCGGTCTTCTGTGTTGACGCTGGATTCCTTCTCCTTCCCATGGCGGGGCCCGGCCCGGCGGGCAGTCCCTGCCGGGGGCAGCTGGGTCCGAGGTCCGGGCCGTGCCCTCGGGCAGCCGCCGGAGCCAGAAGGGTTGGGTGGCTGCGATGCCCCGGCCCCCGGCGGCTCGGCCGGCCGGGGAAGGACAGCGACGTCGCCGCCGACCTCCCACTTCCGTTGTGTCGCGCTCCTCCCCGTGAAAATACCCGCTGTAGAGGTTTCTGAAGTGGCTCAGAAGCGGATGCTGTAGAACAAAAACACTTTCCAGACCAGAAACTCTCGAACGGTAGGCATGAGAAATATCGATGTACAAAGGCGTCAAGTATGGGAAATGACCTCCAAATTCACTAAAAACGCCAAGTTTCTCAGACCTGCCCTCGAGAGTTTCCGATCTGGAAGTGTGTTTTTTTCTCTCTTTAGCTTCCGTTTCCACGTAGTACCCAGTGGAAACATCTACTGTGGTCGGCGGCGTGCACTGCCTAGGCTCCGCCGCCGCAGGTCCAGGGGCAGGACAGGTCCTCCGCCGCGGTCCCCGCTGGTCCTCATCGCGTGTGAAAGTGCGACTCTGCGTGCGGAATGCGGCAGCGCCGTGCCAGCGCCGTGTCAGCGCCGTGTCAGCGCCGTGCCAGAGCAAGAGCTCACTCCCTAAAACCTGAAGACATCGCGCCGGCCGATCGTACTTTGGTGCCTCCCCTCCGTTCCCCCTCCCGCCCCTTCCCTCTCCTCTTCTCACGGCCGTAGTGCAGCGGACTACGACCATCTCCGCTGGCCCCTCTCCCCCGCGGCGGGTACCGGGTGCCGGGCACCTGCCGAGCAACGCCCCCGCCGGGAGCCGCACACCGCACGGACTATCGTCGGAATGCTCTTAGCGCTTCGGGAGGACCGCGGTGTGACCGGTGTGACTGTTCGGGGGTCACATTATCACCTCCCCCCCCCCATCCCCCCTCCCCCCCCCCCCCCCCCCGCGGCTCGGACAAAAACAACGACAACAAAAAACAAAGGAGAAGAAGACAAGAATAAGAATGCCACTACTGGATGTGCAAATGAAACGGACCGACATTACGTAAAAGTGTTTGAGCGCCTCTCAGCGTCCGGATAATGGCCGTCAGTAATCGTCGCCATGTTTAGCGACACGACACACACACACACACACACACACACACACACACACACACACACGTACGCTCACGGGGGCGCCGTATAGTGGTTTGAGTTTGCAATGCAATGGACGCTAATAACTGCACGGCACGGCACAGAGAGGACTTTGCAGTGGCAGTCCCGAGGCCTCCGCCATCTTTGTACATGCGAGGCGGATAGCAGGGCAGCAGAGCAGGGTTCGCGGAGGGTCCTCGTCAGCTCACCTCCACCAACCCGAGGCTTAACCCCCCCCCCCCCCCCCCCGAACCCGGTGACCGGGGTAGGCAACCCGCATAACAAACGCCTGAATGTAGGCAATGAGCGCGAACATATCCTCCCCCCCCCCCCCCCCCGAAAGCCAAGTCTGGCTACGGCCCTGACCCGAGGCGCGGAGGAGAGGGGCAAAGGTGGCTCGGGGGCATTTATTTAAAACGTCTCTCTGCTGCACTCCGCCGCTTTAGACCCCCCGGCACTGTGTGTGTGTGTGTGTGTGTGTGTGTGTTCCGCGTTTGGAGTGACGTTGCGGTCGAGTCGTCAATGGGCGTGAGTGTGTACGCGCGCACACGCGCCGCGCCGCGGTGCTAGCCGAGAGCTGAGCCAAGCCGAGCCGCGCGCGACGTGCGTTCCAATGGGCCGATAATCGCCTTCTATCTCTATCGCGGCCCGATGGGATGAGCGAAGAGACTTTTCTAAGCGGAAGTTGGAGAGCGGAGACCGCGACGCTGGACCGGAAACGGCCACACCCAGAGAAACAGATTCTTAGGCTAAAAGAAGAATATTTTCTTGAATCAAGCCAATCTTAGAGTTAAATCAAGATTTATTCTTGGATCAAGAATTATATTCTTGGATGCTTTAAGAATACGCTGTTCTAGGCTTGAATCAAGAATTCGTTTCTGTGGGTGCAGAGGGCTGGGTATGAGAAACATCCACCTCGGGTCGGGAGTGCCCCGTTGGGACCGTGTGTCTCTGTTGGTCGTAGCGGATGCAGATGTGCCTGGCGGGGCCGCCGTTCGCCTCCCAATACTTTGGCTGGGCACAAGCCGGCCACCGCGGCATCATCATCCTGGCCATTTTCTCGAATTTCCAGAGCGTAGAAAACTGGAGTGGAAGGTAGGCGGCCATCCGCGTGCACGCGATCGGGAGGCTGGCTGAGGGGGGGGGGGGGCACGTAGTGACTGCAGGCAGCGTGACACCAGATTGGGCTTGCCTCGGGGCGGAGCTGGCGGAGCGCAAGGCACTTTACAATCAGAGAAGTCAATTTGAACCATGGACCGTCCTCTTTTGTTTTTTTTCCCCCCTCTATTGTGTCGCTCTCTTAGAGGCTTATAGAGGCCGCCGCCGGGTAGAGTCCTCTGGCGGTGCGGCATGAGCGCGGCACGTGTCACTCACGTGGCCTCACGCGTGTGCGATGCCTCGATGTGGCCAGGCAGGCGGATGGTTATCGTTTATTTACTTATTTATTTTGAGGGAAGGGTTGCGATATTTAATATGACATATCTCGTTGGAAGTTGGACATATTATGCACAGATCAAATTTTGCTGCGGATTCGGAGAGAGAGGGGGAGACAGATTTTTATTTGATTTTACTTATGTTTTGAAGTAAGGGTTTACAAAAAGCGCTGGCATGTAAACCCGCCTGCACACAGAGAGAGAAAGAGAGAGAGAGAGAGAGAGAGAGAGAGAGAGAGAGAGAGAGAGAGAGAGAGAGAGAGAGAGAGAGAGAGAGAGAGAGAGAGAGGCGTCAGACCGCGAGGTGCATCCATGCAGCGCGGCGGCCGCCAGCCGACGACGCGAGGCGCACCACCTTACCTTACCGCGTCGTCCTGGCCCCGCCCAAGGCAGCCCAAGGTGAGAGTGCGGGTGCTCCTCCCCCTCCCCCTAACCTCACTTCACCTCATCCTCGTAGCCTGCTCACGGAAGGGAATCCCCCCTCCCGTTCCCGCCTACAACCAGCTCCAGTTGTGCCAACCCCTCGCCGCACCGCGCCAGCAGTCCTGACAGCCCAGCCTTCTCTGCCTTCGCACTGGAGCCCAGGCGGCTCGGTACTTCGTACTCCCCTCCGCGGCCTGGACCCGGAATGGGATAACGTGCTCGAATAATACGCAACCGCCGCGCCTCGTACGGCGGCTGGACTGCAGGGCACATGCTGATGCCGACGATGATCGAGAAGGCAGTGGCCGATCGTTTGCAGGTGACGGCGCGTTGAGTCGTGTCGTCTGCGAGGCCGTGTGCCTGCTGTGCCGTGCCCGCGCGGCTGCGTGACCTAACCCTCGTCTCCGTCCCGACCGGACCGCCGTGTGTGTCGTGTCGTGTTGCAGTGTAATTGTGATCATTACCCTTCGGCCCCCTGTCTCACCTCCATATAATTTTCGCCAAAATTAAATGAGCAATGGTGAGCGAGACGTTTAAACTGACCCGGGTGCTGGACAAGGGTGCGGCGGCCAAGCAGCAGTTCAGGTAAACAGGGGCTGGGGGCCCGGGTGCTGTTTCTGTCTCAAGGTGACGGCGTCGGCTGCCGGCTCCGAGTCTCGCGGCCGCGGTGCCCGTGCCGGCCCCCTCCGGCTCCCTCCGGCTCCCTCCGGCCCCCTCCGGCCCCCTCCGGCCCCCTCCGCCCCCTCCGCCCCCCTCCGGCCCCCTCCGGCTCCGGCCGTTCGCCTCTTTAGCGAGCCCACGAGAGCTGTGCCCGCGCTGGAGAGCTCGAAGCTCCAACCTTATGACATAGGCAAAGTGGTGTCGGCTTTTGTTTACCCTGGAGTCCGCTCCGCACCGAGCCGGTCTGGGCCGGACCGGGCTGGGAGGCGAGGCTTCAGAGGAGTCCACGGCCACATCCACATCGTTTGGCTGGCGTTTCTGTGACGATGCATCATTGTGGGTCCTGACCGACCTGACCCGCGGGAGCGACGGAGACGGACGACCGACGCTGTCGTGGCCTGCCGCGGCCTCGAGGGAGGGGTTGGGCGCGGGGCGGGGAGCGCGGGCGCGCGTCCGAAAAGCGCCGCGTGAAGCCCACGGCTGTGCGTCCCTCTAGCAGCCGGCGGAAGAAGAAAGCGGGGTATTCGGATGCAGCCGCGGCCGCTGGGCGCTGGGCTGGGCGCACAGCGGCGCACAGCTCGACATGTCATGTGTCGTGAGGCGACGTGACGGCGAGATATGACGGGACGGGAGCGTGGGGCCGTGGCCAGGCGAGGCGATGATGCGCAGCGTCCGGGCAGCGCTGCGGGGGCGTTGTGTTGTCCGGCGGGGGAGGGGAGGGTCACCTGCGCGGTGATGTCCAGTGCCAGTACCAGTACGAGGCTGGGACGCCAGGCCGGGCCGTGCAGCGCCGAGCGCACGCTGAAACCGCCGCCGTTGGCAGGACGGTCCGGGACTGTCCGGGTCGCGTGTGCCGTCGTCGGCAGCTGCTGTGGCGGTGCACGCCCTGCATGGTGTTGCCGGAGGCCTCGGCCGCGGCCCGGGATGCCCTCCCCGCTGGCACCCAGGACGACGACGAATGACCGTCTACGCCGTGCTGTCGTGGCTGCTGGCCGGCCGCCAGGCCCGCGACGACGACCCCACCCCCGCCGGCACCGGGCCGCAGCAGGACCAGGAGGCCCGCGCCAAGGGGCCGTCGGCGGAGCGCGCCAGGCAGCTCTTCGCCTTCAGCATCCCGTGAGTGGCTGTGCGCGGCGCCCCCCTCTGCATCCCCCCAGTTAAACAGCCCCTGCGTTTGGCTTCGGTTGTACCATGAGACTCGCCTCATGGTTGTACTGAACTTCATCGCAGCGCTTGCTGCTACTGTGTGACACCCTCCGAAGCAACTGGAGGAGAAACACCGCGGGCTGTAGGCAGTCTGTGGCTGGAATGGACCGTGCTGTGGAGTGGACGCCGTCATTAGCAGGCCGTGGAGTCTGCTGGCTGTGGTTTTGTTCCTACTCCTGGTCCTTCTGGTTGTGTCCGCCGCGCCGCGCCGCGCCGCTGCGCTCAGCTTTAGCGGCGTCGACTTTTGTCGTGCGGTGTGCTTTGCGCTTTGCGTGACCCAACACCGCCGCGGGGCCGCGGGGACCTCGGCACAGGCGCAGTGAGCCTGCGCGCGTGCACTCCCGGCCGCCAGTGGGTGCAGTGGGACTGTCTTCCCGCGTCAGCACGCGTTATTTGGGTGCTGATAATAGAATAGGAGACGTGAGAGTGGAGGTGCCGTGCCCATGCCTGGCTGGCTTGGCCATGCAGCCTCATCAGGTACAATAACACGAGATCGCCATGGAAAGTTCTGCTCCTGCAGGGATCCCGCACCTCTGCTGGTTGGTTGTGGAATGCCAGGGGAACCCCCCTTCTCCTCCTCGTCCTCCTCCCCCCCTCCTTTCCCTTTCCTTCTATTGCTCTGTTTTGGCGAGTTCGTCCGCGTACGCCTGTGACGCGTGCGGGTAGCGGTAGCAGCGGTGACCGGCGGCGCGCCCTGCTGGAGCGGAGCTTGGCGGACGGGCCGCCAGATGGCGCCCGAATCCGGCCGAGAGCGGGACCGGAGTCTGTTGCCGCGGCGGTAGAGCGCGCCACTGGGCACACAGGGGCAGGGAAAGCCCAAGCGCGGGGGTGCCTCCCAGAGGTACGCCCACTCCCCCACAAAAAAAAAAGAAGCCGAGTGTTGATAAACAGGAAATGACTGTCTCCTGATTTTTCATTTTATCCCAAACAGTTCGGTTCAACAAATTCGCTTGCCGCCCACATCTAAAATATTATTGTTTTGTTTTCTAGGTAAGTCTTCAGGAGTATGACACGGCCATGTAGTCGGGAGCTTATGGTGCACTCCGAGTCGGTACGTAGTAGATTTCCAGAGTGTGTCCAATTAGCAGTTGGGTGTGTCGTAACGTCCGCAACTCCCCGCACTGAACTGGACACACCCTCAGTGGGCCTCCCGCTGTCACGACGCCTTCCTGCCGACAATGTTACTGAGACATTCTCGTTATCGATTGTCTCGGGATGGGTCGGGGCGATAGCGGCCGATGGGTCCGGCCATTGAACCCTCAATCCACTCGTGAGTGTCCGACACCCCCCGCCTTGCTCACGGAGCCCTGCTTACCTTGCCAGGAGGCCTCTGCACGTGACTTTGCCGATATCACCATTATGTCTCATTCGTGGACGTCCAGTTATGGCGTTCCGTGACGGTGCACTATAATTTTTATTTTTATCGCGGCTTGTGCGACAAATACTGGCAGTTGGTTTGAGCTCTGTGCGCCTCCCTCGCTGTTACTTAATCGTTAGCAAACGGTTTATGATGGTTCGTGTCGCTCGCGTGTCGCTCGCGTGTCGCTCGCGTGCTCGGGCGCACGCCACCCGCAGGCCATGTCGATCGTGACCGCCTT